>JADRCD010230428.1:27362-39415 GCA_019843815.1 Montemys delectorum
GGATGACTCCTGAGGGATGGCTCCTGAGGGATGACTCCTGAGGGATGACTCCTGAGGGATGACCCTTGATGGATGACTCCTGAGGGATGACTCCTGAGGGATGACTCCTGAGGGATGACTCCTGGGGGATGACTCCTGAGGGATGACTCCTGAGGGATGACTTCCAAGGGTTGAGTCCTGAGGGATGACTCCTGAGAGATGACTCCTGAGGGATTACTCCTGAGAGATAATTCCTGAGGGATGACTCCTGAGGGATGAGCCTTGATGGATGACTCCTGAGGGATGACTCCTGAGGGATGACTCCTGAGGGATGACTCCTGGGGGATGACTCCTGAGGGATGACTCCTGAGGGATGACTCCTGAGAGATGACTCCTGAGGGATGACTCCTGAGAGATAATTCCTGAGGGATGACTCCTGAAGGATGACTCCTGAGGGATGACTCTTGATGGATGACTCCTGGGGGATAACTCCTGAGGGATAACTCCTGAGGGCTGAGTCCTGAGGGTTTAACTCCTGAGAGATGACTCCTGAGAGATGACTCCTGAGGGATGACTCCTGAGGGATGACTCCTGAGGGATGACTCCTGGGGGATGACTCCTGAGGGATGACTCCCAAGGATGTCTCCAGGCTACACACACACACACACACAGACACACACACACACACACACACTTCTGAATTTATGTCTTAGGAATGCAGTAAAAAATGCTACAAGATAGATGGCTTAAAACCAAATAGAAATGTATTCTTTCACAGTTGAGAGAAGCCAGAAGCCAAGATATAGCAGGTCCTTGCTCTCCCTGAAGACGATAGAAACTTACATGATCCTGTCAGTTTCTGGGAACTTCCAGCTGTCCTTGGTTTTTGCCCCCACCACTCTAATTTCTGCATCATCACGGCCTTCTCCATCATGCTTCTTCTATGCACCTGTCTTCCCATGACATTCTTCTCCAATATGTCTCAAAATATCTCTCACTGTATAAGAGCATCTCTAATCCATTCTAGCCCCACAACTAACCAGAGTCTCTTTCCAAATAAGGCTAAGTCCCCAAGTGCCAGAAATTATAACTCATTTGTCTGAGGAAACACAAGTCAACTCACAACATGATGACGTGGTTGGTTTTGTAGCAGAGAGGAAAAATAGGCTGGGAACATGACATGAGGGCTTGTGGGAGAGAGAGAAAACAACTGAGGAGCTGCCAGTGGCCAAACCCAGGACAAGTATAGCAAAATAAATGTGACAGTTATGGATTATAACCCACAGAATAAACACCCATGCGGTAACACATTTCTGTTAGTAACTTAAGACAGAGGATGGAGGTAGGGAAACACCACTAGACGAACACCTAAGTAGTGATTATGACCAGACAGAAGCCTCCGTGGCTTTAGGGGCTAAAATGAATGGGTACATATCAGAAATCTCTCAGAAAAATGATCCACAAGACGCCCTTACAGAGGGCAAAGCCATAATTTGGCAGCAGAGATGCCTGACAGACATCACTGCTGCAGTGATGAAAAAGAGCAGTAACCCAGTAACAGGACACACTGACATCCCAGTAACAGGACACACTGACATCCCAGCAACAGGACACACTGACATCGTGTGGTTTCAGACTTGATGCACTGGGCATGGGGCTGACACCACCTTAGGGCTAACCTGAACTCCTACTCAAAATGCATTGCCTTGATCTAGTTATGAGAAAACATCAAATGGCCCCAAACTGAGCCCTGTGTGCTAGTTCATGACTATCTGCCCAGTGCTCGGGAGGCTGAAGAGAGTGGCTAGAGATGCCAGGTCAGCCTGGGCAACATATCAAGACCCAATCTTGAAAAGTCAAAAAACAAGAAAGAACAAAAGAATGGATGAAAGAAAGAAAGAAAGAAAGAAAGAAAGAAAGAAAGAAAGAAAGAGAGAGAAAGAGAGAGAGAGAGAGAGAGAGAGAGAAAGAAAGAAAGAGGGGGGAGGGAGGGAAGGAGGGAGGGAAGTGGGGAGGGAGGAAGGAAGGAAAGGAGGGAGGGAGGGAGGAAAGAAGTAAAGGGGAGAGGGAGAGGTCTTATTTTTTTTAATTAGATATTTTCTTTACTTACATTTCAAACGTTCTCCCCTTTCCTGATTTTCCCTCCGAAAACCCCCTATCCCATCCCCCCTCCCCCTGCTCACCAACCCACCCACTCCTGCTTCCTGGTCCTGGCATTCCCCTACACTGGGGCATTAAGCCTTCTCAGGATCAAGGGCCACTCCTTCCATTGATGTCCAACAAAGGCCATCCTCTGCTACATACACAGCTGGAACCATGGGCCCCCAGGGAGAGACCTTAAATCAAGGGATATTGTATAAACTAACTGCCCAATATTCTTGGCACTTTTGCAGATGCCCACGGTCACAAATGTCACAGAGTAAGTACATTAAAGAGATGTGGTACCAACATTGAACCCTGAATGGGAGGAGGATGCCGGTGAAGAATGGACCAGCTCTGAGCAGGACCCAGAGAGGAGCTAGCTGCCACTGTCCCTTCAGTGTGGACTGCCTGGGTCCCCTGGTAGCTTCGGCTAGGTCTGTGGGAAAGCAAGGCGAGTCCATTGCTACTGCCGTGCTTTCTACAAAGTTAATATTACCTTAAAGTACAAAGTGAAGCACTTGGGAAAAGTGAACGCATTTGAGTCATCTTAGAAATGAAATCAACAGACCCAGGGGACAGATACACATCGGCAGTGAGGGAGAGACAGAACCATGGAAGATTCTTCTGCAGATTTCTGTCTTACATAAGGAAGAGAAAGGACAAGCCAGGAGAACGGGGGCACTAGAGAGTGTTTTTCAGAGAAATGTCAGAGGTGAGTTGGGAACAAGTGGAGACTGAGATGGCTTTGCAAGATCCGAAGGGGGCCACTGAAATGGCAGTTGAGTAGAAGAGCCAAGTTCAAGGAACTGGACATACATACTGGGTAGACACTTGCAAACTCTACACATCAGGGCCATGAGTAAGGTGTCCAGCTCAGTCCCTACAACCTCGACTGTAAAAACAGAGAAGATACACTACAAAGGAGGCCAAGAAGAAGACAGAAAACCATAGAGAGAAAGCCAAGCAGGCTCCCTAAGACTGCAGGGAGTCCCAACAAGGGCCTGTGAGCCCAGCACTGCCCCTGGTCAACAGTCAGGAGGATGCTGGGAGCAGCTGTGTGAGCATAGACACCCACCCGTCCCTGCCGAGTGCAGAGGTTAAGTGAGCCTCAGCCCCTCTTTCACATCAGCCCAGAAGACACAGTAAAGCTGTGGACTCGGCTCTGGTGTGCTGGCCCAACTAACCACACAGTAAGTTGATGGTACCATTGCCTTGCAACTCCAGAGAGGTGGTCATGTGATGCTGTGATGGATGGTGGGCCACTGAGCTTCAGAAAGGCCAAGGGTGGCTGGTGGTTATTCCCTCAGACCCACTAGCTCCACACTTCAGCCCTCTCTACCGTGGTTTTTCACTTTGAAAGTGAATTCTGTGGGTTTCCTCAACTAAGCTCTCCTCACTCTGACTCTCATTGGGTGTGGTCAAAAGGCAGCTTCTAGAAAAAGTCAGAGAGCAGGATAAGGTTGAGGTCAAGGTGGTTGGCTGCCTGCACTAGCCCCTGAGATGCAGGCTGACACTGTTCTGTGTCTCTACCGATCTTCAGCTGCCCGGGAACAGCCCTGTTGGATAGTTTTAGGTCTCTGTCTTCCAGAAAAACAACACTTTTTGAAATCCACCAAACTCCACCCAGTGTGAAGACAAACTGAATCCTTCAATAGAAGGTAGAGGAGCTCAGACATTAAGTTGCAAAATCTTTAAAAAAAAATTTTGTTGTTAAAATAAAAGAAATCTGGGTTTGGGAACACAGCTTAGCCCATAAAGAACATAGTGACCTGAGTTTGATCCCCAGAACATATGGTAAAACCAGAACAGATGCCCCAGACCTCTTGCTTAAAAATACAAAACCAGAAGGTTTGGTGAGGCAAACCTGTAGCCTCGTCCATAAGGCAGAGCCAGGTGGAGTCCTGAGGCTTCCTAGCCCACTAGCCTAACCTACTGTGGGAATTCCAGGCCAGTTACAGATCCTGTCTCAAAACATAAAAGACACGACCCAGTAAGATGGCTCAGTGAGTAAAGGTGCTTGCTTCCAAGCTGGAAGACCTGAGTTCAATCCACATGGTAGGAGAAAATAGACTCCCACGAGTAGTCTCCTGACCTCCATATGCAGGCCATGGTCCATGCACATGTACACACATACACACACAGAGAGAGAGAGATAGACAGACAGACAGACAGACAGACAGACAGACAGACAGACAAGAGAGAGAGAGACAAGAGACAGAGAGAGACAGAGAGACAGAGAGACAGACAGACACAGAGTCAGACAGACACGGAGTCAGACAGACAGACAGAGACAAAGAGAGACAGAGAGAGACAAGAGACAGAGAGAGACAGACAAACACAGAGTCAGATAGACACAGAGTCAGACAGACAGACAGAGAAGAAATAAATGAAAAATCAACTAAAGATAAAGTAGTGGACAGCACCTGAGGAATGACATCCTGATGGATGGACACATACCTGCATAACATACAAATAAACAGAGAGAGAGAGAGAGACAGAGAGAGAGAGAGAGAGAGAGAGAGAGAGAGAGAGAGATGCTGAGGCTGCAATCAGAGCCAGCCCTGCTACTCACAAACAGTGAAAAGAAATCAAGATCTTTTGAGTCCTCATTCATCAGCAAATGGAGAGAGACCCCATCAGCCCTTCCATCAGCCTGCCCTGAGAATTCAGTGCAGGAGCATCTGCGAACACATAGTACCCACTCAGAGCCCAGCCAGTGCTCACCACCTCTGCTGTAGCAGCCATGAAACTCATTGCACTAAGCCAAATCGAGGCTTCTTTGTATTGTCAGTGGCAGCCCTGGGGTGACAGTAGCTATCATCGGCACAGTAGGATGCTGGATGGCTCCCCAAAGATATCACACAGCTTTGTCTTTATGTAGAACCAGTGGCCTGAGTCCCATGTCTTGTGCATTCATGTGGTTCCAGAGAACTGCTTGGCTCAGTCAAGGACAGCTGTTGTCCAGCACCTCAGTGGGGTCAGACGGTGGGGCTAGTCATGGGCTCCTGTCACATTGGGTTTCCTCTCCCTCTGCCCAGACAGGTTTTTGAGTGCACAAAAGCACTGGGGAGGGGACGGAAGAAACCTGTGCTTGGTGACATCACCTGGAACATGTTTTGACTGTATTCCCAGTTCTTAGAAAGGGCAGTGCTGTTTGCCACATTCATGGCCGTTCCAGCTGTTTTAATGAGTCCCTGAGTACTGACTGGAAGGCCACTTAGACATGACTGAGTGGGTCACCATGGTCTCACAGAGTTGTGGGTGGGCTAAAGTATCTAAGTGGCTGACATCCAAGTGGCCAGTAGACCTAATTCAAAGTCACTGGAAGCTGATGGTGAGCTGCAAACAAAACCAGGAGCCAGAACTAACCCCGTGGCACAGGGTAACCAAGAGCACAGCTACGCTGGTGGGTCCTGATGCTCTCTGCAGTTAATCAGCTAGGAGTGGTGATTCTCTGGTCCTCCTCCCGTTCCAGTACCATGATGTTCTCATCACTGACAGTCCCTTCTCTACTATGTATTTAACCTGCTCACTATAAGACAATTCAACGTCTTGCTTAACCTCATTGATCTGGGTAGAGATTTTATGTAGCAAACTGTTGGACCGTGAAAAGCAGTTTGTATTCTTGGTTGAGCGAGGATTACTCCAGAGACCCAGTAGAGAATTCTACAATGGATGGAATAGTAAGCTACGCTTCCCAGATATAGATGCCTGACACCACAAGGCCTCCAACTCCATTATCCTGTGGCTAGACAATGCCTCAAGCTCCCAGTGTTCTGGCTGGACTCCACCCCTAGTCAACTGACCACAGCCAGGTGCACCCCGCCCTGGGAAACAGAAAGGTAGCACAGCCCATTATAAAAGGAACTACTTGACCCCTCCCCTCTCTCTCTCTCTCTCAATCTCTTAGTTTCTTGTCTTTACTCTCACCTTTTGTTCCCTCTCTCCCCTTCCCCCCTTCACGTGGCCATGGCTAGTCTCTACCTTTTCTCTCTCTCTCTCTCTCTCTCTCTCTCTCTCTCTCTCTCTCTCCTATAATAAAACACTTTAAAACCATGGACTTCCTTTCATCTAGACTCGCTGTGCTGAGGCAATGGATTCCAGCTCCAGCCATGAGACTGGACCAAGGACTCACACCCCATGCCCGTCTGAGAACTACCACCAGGTGTAGCTTCCCTTCCCTGCCCCCTTTCTCCCTTTGGTCCCAGGGCTGATTGAGCTGCCCCCCCCCCTCGTTCTCAGCTCTTCTGATGTGTCCAGCGATGATGCCCAGGAGTTAGAATTTATCTTCCTTGGCCTCCATGAGGCCCAGGGACCCCCTGGACTGTCTCCTCTCCAAACCCCTGTGGACTGGGATAGTAGCCCTCAACAGACAGATGCCCACCCGGACTATGTAGAGAGCAGGAAGCCTCCCGAGTCTGCCCAGCCAGAGTACCGGTGCTCTGGCAGGACGTTGCGTCATCAACTCGAGGCAGAACCAACTAAAACACATCGGAACTCCAGACTGCCAAAATACAAAGTAGCAATTGAATAACTTCGACAGAAGTGGGAACTACTGCCAGATCAGAGGCATTGCTCATGGGACAATCTGACCTGTATTTTATCATCACTTTGGCTTTTTCAAAGTTGGGTGGATGGTGTAGCTCAGTGAATGGTGGCAGATAGTTGAGTCAACTTATTTTCAACCAACTTTTACAATTTAGCAAATGCCAAATCTTAATATAATTGAAGCTATGTCCTTGGAAACAGATAATTTTTTAATTGGCAATGTTTAATTAACAATAGCTAAGCAGTTAATTGCACTGGATGTGCTTATAGAGGACTCAAGTTCGGTTCCCAGCACCAACAAAGTGGCTCATAACCATCTGTAACTCCAGTTCCCGAGGATCTAGTGCCCTCTTCTAGCCTTAGCAAGTACTGTAGGCACATACTACACTACTGTGCAAGTAAACCCTCATACACATAAAAGGAAAATAAAATAAATAAGTCTGGGTTTTAAAAGATTTTGTGGTTTTCAAACCAAAACTGACTTTTTTCTTTTAGAATCAGAAACACTAAGGGAAAATAGCTTTCTGCCTTCTGATGGTGTTATCCATTTTTATTTTAAGCTAAAATTACCAGGCAATGTACCTGTAGTCATCTCTGTCACGCCCCTCCCTGGGTCACCAACAAGCTACACCACAGTCATTAGTATTATTACCCTAACTCAGTGAGAACAACTCTAAATCATAGCTATGGAGCCGAGGCTCAGTGAGATAAGTAAATATTGTAATGAGTCTATTATGAGCCACCCCCTTGTTCCCCAGGTCATGGGTTCTGTCCTTGGGGAAGGTAGCTGTGGGCTGCGAGAGTGGGCCAGGCTTCCCACCTGCAGAGGACACCTGGAAGTCGATGTCTTATCCTGGGTCCATCCTCTCTGTTGCTGGAAGTAGGGAAAACCCATGGCAAGGAAAATGTTGAAGAGACATCCTCTAAGAATTCTGGCAGAAGAAGCTAGAACTTTCTGGAACTCATCTTTCCTAAAAGCTGTAAATTAAAACCATACCCACACCCAATGAGCCAGTACTACCCCACTCAGACTCAGTCATCTTGTGGGAGATGGGCTTGGCTTAGGTACGGTGGCTCAGGTGTGGTTCAGATGAGTTCAAAGAGCTGGCACGTGAGGGTAACCATCCAACTGACCCAGGGGAGAACATAGCCGACCCACAATCGGCTGAAATAATCTGTGTAACACAACTCATTCACAGGTACATTGGTCCCCTGCCCCGTAAGTCCCTGCTCCAGGCCAAGAGTCCCTCTCTTATGTTCTACTGATCCAGGTAAGAATGGAGTAAGTAAGTCTCCTCGCCTTGGCCTGGAGACTATCCTGGAAGAGACACACAATGGGCAAAGACACGCTACAGCAGGTGCTCAAAGATGTCACAAGAAAGAAGAATGTGCAAGCACACAGGGTCCATCCTGTGCAAGAAGTCCAGATGAGCCTTTAGGTAGAGCAGGCATTTGAGAAAGACCTACATAAAATGACGGAGTGTGCCCATTCGACTATCTGGCTACAGCAGGAACCTGGTGGGTGCCTTTGAGACATAGAGGGGAAGCAGGTGTGGCTCAGGGAGATCATCAGGAGAGTGTGTGGAGGTATTCACTGGGTCATCGAGGAGAACAAGAATGGCCTCACCTTGGACAGAGGATGCCTGTTACATGCCTTGCATTGAAGGACTATCACCTATGCTGGGAAACAGCAGGTAGGATCCCATAGAACAAGACTCCCACAGAAAGGGGGTGTCACTGACCTATAGGAAGTAATTAGGTCAGTGATGGTGAACCCTCCCAAAAGGAGTTGGAACCTGTGGAGATCCCCCACTCCATCTGACCACAGCAGGACAGCTTTAAAGCACCATCTTCGAATGAGAACAGGAAGTCCTCACCAGCCACTGAGTCTCATAACTTTGGACTTGGATGTCCCAGGCTTCAGAACGCTAAATGGTAAAGTTCTATTAAGTCACACACACACACATACACACACACACACACACACACACACACACACACACACACACATCTTTTGTTGGAGCAACATGGGAAGATAAAGACAATCGATAAAGGCTTTCATTCTTACTCCTCGCTTCTTCATTGCTTCTTCCAAATGCCTTCTTTGTCAAGACTGGGTGTACAGGGCCCACCTCATCCACAAACCATAAATGTACAGGAGACTCCCTGAGCAAGTACTGAGGAGACTGGTGCTAGGAGCTGAGAAGCGGTGGCCATTCTTGTTGTCTTTATGGACACATGCACCGTCTCTCCTGGCCCTTTTATCCACATACACAGCCCAGGGCAAGCCTTCCCCACTCACAGTCTCTGAGGTTAAAAATTGCACTTGCAAGCTGAGTGGTAGTGCCATATGCTTTAGTCCCAGCCCTCGGGAGGCAAAGACATGTACATCTCTAAGTTTGAGGCCAGTGGGGTCTACAGAGCGAGTTCCAGGAAGCTCTGCCATCTAACAAGAAAGCAGGAGAGGTACCAGAGAGCACAGCACAGGTTTGATTCTTCTAGAACCTGTGGCTGACCTCAGACAACTGTTTACATTCTCGGGGCCTCAGGTTCCCCTACCTGGGTTGAGAAACACTGACAAACATCATGACCTTGAGAGGTGACAGAAAGTTGGATGCTCATGTGTGCGAAGGTGCTGAGGGCGTCTGCAGAGCAGGAGTTCAGAAAACCAGCAGCTGAGCTTACAATTGTTCTCAGACAACAGTGGCGAGCTTTGTGGGCTGCACTCATCTGGGGTTGGCTTTGTTTTTGCATTGAGGTGGTGTATTCTGGAGCCCAGGCTTGTCCCAGACTTATGTAGTAGAGGCTGGCCTTGAACAACCACACCTCCCACCTCCACTTCCTGAAAGCTCTGGTCATTCCAGGTATGCTTCACCACATCCAGTTGCCCATGCTCAATAGCAGAGGGAGCCTTACCTGCGTTGCAGAGAAGTTTGAAAGCGTGACCTACTCCTCCCCACAATATGACATCATAAACAAGGCTCTGATCGACTTTGCCAAGGGTGTTTCTAATTTCAGTGGAGTTCTGCTGGACAGCTCCGCTTGTCAAAGGATCGGAACATAACTACGGCTGACCTTTTCAAACCAAGTTAATTGCCAGGGTTTTAAGGTTATGCAGCTGAATTTTTGCCATCTATTGATGGAGGGGGTTGCAAATTCTCCTCCTGACTCTTAATTTCTTCTCCAGGAGAAAGCAGGAATTTGCCTTCAGACCTCTCATCGTGTCTAAATATTCAAACATTTTCTGTTTCTAAATCAGTATGGCTAATCATGTGGTATAATGTCTCAAGTGACAACAGTAATCTATTCTCTTAGCACTTCATTTGTTCGTTAGCTTTTATGGAGGACTTCCCATGAGGCCAGCCTCGAGAGTGACTTGAGTAAGTCCACAAGCACGTGGAAGAGTCTGAGAGTATCATGTTCAAATTGCTAAGAGTGGCATGCTTTTTCTGTTGTTGGGTTAGTTTTTCATTTGATTTGAATTGGATCCACGGACAGGGTACAGTGTGATGACTTGATACATGTGTGTAACGTGTGTAATGATAATGTGTGTAACATGTAATGATGTTTTCCCACCTTTAGTACTTAGCGTTTCTTGGTGAAGGGGATCTTCAAACTCCTTTCTTCTCGACAGTTCTGAAAGATTTTGGAAGTACTTTGCCCCATAGTGCCCTTACTTTCTTTTCTGTTCTGTATTGTTGAATATGTCACTAGAAACATGTGTCACCTGACATTTTAATCCAATTGATTGGCCCATCGTGCCTTGGGAATGTCTTCAAGCACATGCAACCCCACCATGAGCCCTCTTCCTGCCGCTAACCATCATACCCTTGCTCCATTACCAGAAAAGAGCACTCTTTGTCCCATCGTAAAGTCAGTTCTGGAACAAGGATTTACTTGTGGACAAGAGACAGACATACTTATTAGTTGTTTTGGCTAATAATGATAACAACAATACCTATTGCCACCATTCCATGAACACTTTCTCCGACTGTGACACACAGATCGATCCACCTTATCCTTACAGAGCCCCGTGAGGGGGCTTCTCTTCCTTTTGTTTTTTTTTTTCTTTTGTTCAGATAAAGAAACTAGGATGAAAAGAAATTAAGCATCACATTGTAAAGTTTACATCTGGAATTTAAACAAAACCCTCAACAAGACATAGTGATACACAACCATAAACTCAGTATTAGAAAGGCACAGACAGAGGGATGCCTGGGATGCCTGGGATACCTGGGATGCCTGGGATGCCTGGGATGCCTGGGCCTGGCCAGCCAGGCTCTCTTTATTCAGTCAGTCTCTCTGGTATCAAAATCAAAGTGGACAATTCCTGATGAACAGCATCTGAGGTTGCCTTCTGATTTCCACACTTACCTGTGCTTGCTCGTGTGTACTTGAACACTCCCACACACACCCTTCTGGCACACCTCAACGGTTATCCTAGAGCCCAGTCCTCTATTCTGTTGATATCATCACACGTCACGAAGAATCAAGAGATGCTGAACACAAAGATGCCCTGCTTTTCACAATGAGGAAAGAAACCCAAAACCTCCTTGAATACCTGCTATCCTGGTTGTTTGAGGGAAGCCAACAGTGGGAACATGAATTATTGTGAAATCTGCAAACAATGACAAGTGCATCCAGCATGCCTGGTATCGGACACTAAGCTGGCAGATGAGACAGAATGGCTGTGCTAGACTACCATCTCTGGCTCCTTTAGCCCAGGGAGTAACTTTATCTGTAAAAGTTCTTACATGTTATATAACCACGATAATGCTTTTATGCTGAAAGTGACCTTGGAGGTCATCTGGCCCAGATCCAAGCTTGCCATTGCTTTCCCACAACCTTCCAAACTCCATACCTGGCAACGGAGACTCGATGTGGTGACATACTCTGGGGGTTGGGGGAGGAGAGGCATTCTGGAGCCTCCTGAACAGCATCAAGCTTTCACACAAACCCTATGACCTGGGAATAGAAACTGAAGTGGTTTATGCCTCCTCCCTCTATTTCAGAAAAATCGGTCAGCTGTGAACAGGAGTTTGTGGTGGAAAGGTTTATCACCTGAGATCAAAAACTTGATGACCTTATAAAGAAAAAAACATGTCTAACCCAAGATGTCACAATGCCTCACACAAAAGCGGTAGAAAATAACTGATGAAGCTCTAAGGATGGATGGGTGGATGGGTGGATGGATGGATGGATGGATGGATGGATGGATGGATAGATGGATGGAAAGGTGGATGGATGGAAATGTGGATGGATGGATGGATGGATGGATGGATGGATGGATGGATGGATGGATGGAAAGGTGGATGGATGGAAATGTGGATGGATGGATGGATGGATGGATGGATGGATGGATGGATGGAAAAGTGGATGGATGG
>JADRCD010230429.1:0-16296 GCA_019843815.1 Montemys delectorum
CTGCAAACCCTTCAGCTCCTTGAGTCCTTTCTCTAGTTCCTTCATTGGGGACCCTGTACTCAGTTCAATTGATGGCTGTGAGCCTCTACATCTGTATTAGTCAGGTACTGTCAGAGTCTCTCAGGAGATAGCTATATCAGGCTGGCTTGTCCTTCCTTCAGTCTCTGCTCCATAATTAGGCTCTGCAACTCCTTCCGTGGGTATTTTGTTCTCCCCTTTTTTTTTCTTTTTAAACAAAATTCACATTTTATTTAGATTGAAATAAACTATACAAAATTGATTTTATTCACCAAAAATAACAGCAATATTATCTGTATTATTTTTAGATAAACCTCAAAAACATTTATTTCTGTAGGTTTTGCTTATAAATCAAGACAAGGCAGTAGACATAATCACGTAAAAAGAAGAAAACAGACAAGTCAGTTGCCTATATGGTGCCCTCTGGGTCTGTCTTTTCCATGAAGCAGAAGTGAACAGCAAAAAAGCCTATGAAAAGGTGGGCTCGGCAAAGGAATGTAAACAGCAACAATCAAATTTGGAGCAACAGTGCCTGGCTGTGCCCTCCTTACTTTAACTTGTTCCTTTGAGATTCTTCGGCCCTGACAGAATCTACACAGAAGGCTGCCTCTTATCTCCCGTGGCTGCCCACTACAAGCTGATCTGTTGGTTTTGCTTTTGCAGTACTGGGGCTAGAGCTTAGGGCTTGTACGTACATGCTAGGTAAGAGCTCCCCACTAAGCTCCACCCCTGTCCTCACTTTTTTTCTGAAACAGGCTCTCATTATATAGTCCAGGCTGGCCTAAAACTTGTTATCCTCATGCCTCTGCCTTCCAAGTGCTGCTACCGCAGATATGAAACACCTATAACTCCAAGTCAAAAGTCAATGGTATATTTCATCATGGCAAATTATAAAATGTATAAAATAGACCTCCAGTTTAACATATCATTAGCTATTGGTAATCCATGTATTTAAACGGCCCCTGTTTGAACTCTCATGCTTTTCATACCTGTGTGTTCTTCCAGAAGTTGGCATTGGGAGTGCCAGAATGCCTCTCTTCTAGTGGCACTCTGGAAATGTTTTAGTTAAAACTCATTTTAGGGGCTAGAGAGATGGCTCAGCAGTTAAGAGCACTGACTACTCTTCCAGAAGTCCTGAGTTCAATTCCCAGCAACCACATGATGGCTCACAACAATCTGTAATGGGATCCGATACCCTCTTCTGGTGTGTCTGAAGAGAGCAACAGTGTACTCATATATATAAAATAAATAAGTCTTTTTTTAAAAAAGTCATTTTAGATATAACATTATCATTGTTGATCCAGGTGTCAGTTATTAAGTTATCAGGTCTTTGGAAAATGATTTTTGTGAGAGAAATACATTTTATAATTTGTTCTCCCTTTTAAGAAGGAATGAAATGTCCACCTTTTGGTCTTCCTTCTTCTTAAGAGGAAACTGATTTTTTAAAGCCATCCACCAAAGAAGCTTCTCCTTGCAGCAAGCGATAATTAACATAGAAGCCACGGTTTGCCCACATGCAGAGAATAAGGTACTGGAGTTCAGGGCCTCAGATGGGTTGTTGGTATCACATTCTTCTCCTCAAAGCTCAGGGATCAATTTCATTTCTTGCGGGATTTTTTGAAAGGAAGGGTTCTCCTATACAGTCCAAAGCTGACGTGTGGCTTTTCATTAAGACAGGTCTGCTCTTTGTTGTCAGTTCTCGAGTCTCAGCAAGTTATTCATTTTACAGTTGATGGTGAACATTTGGGACATTGACGGAGCCTCCTCTTGTCATTGTTATAATAAAGATTAGAAGAAGCAAGGGAGCCATAATATGTTTCTGTCAGAAAAAAAATTATGTTTACTGTATTTTTATGAACTACCAGGGATAAAGAGTTGAATAAACTGCAAGAGCTTTTATTATAAAATCTATAGCTCTGACACTTTTAGCTACTTTTTGGACCTTTCAGAGGGAAGTCATGATAGGTCCCTTTTTGTGAGTACGTCATAACCTCAGCAATAGTTTATCTGGCCTTGGGTCCTCTCCTTTGAGCTGGATCCCAATGTGGGCCTGTCGCTGGACCTCCCTTTCCTTAGGTTCTTCTCCATTTTTGTCTCTTCAAGTATTCAAGAGACTCGAGGCCCCAGGGAGTGTGGAAGTCTGGTGGGGTGAGGATGTGGAGTGGGGACATCCTCCTGGGGATAGGGGGTTGAGAGACTGGGGGTAGGAAGAGGTATGGGATGTGGAATAGTCAGAGCGTGAACCGGGAGGGGGATAAAGTCTGGACTGTAAAAAAAGATTAAATAAAAAAAAAAGAGTCTACAGGTTAGGAATCAGTGGTGTATGGGGCTTGGTTGGTAGTTTGTCTAGCAGGCAGGAAAACCTGTCAGTTCCTGACACTTTACACACCACACATGGAGTTGCATGACTATAATTCCAGCACTTAAGAAGTAGGGGTAGAAGGATCAGAAGTTGAAGGTTATCTTCAACTATATAGCAAATTTGAAACTAGCCTGGACTACATAAGACTCCTTTAAAAATAGAGGTGGGAAAGGGTGGGTTGGTGAACAGGGAGAAGGGGAAGGGAATAGAATTTTTTCTTCCAGAGGGGAAACCAGGAAAGGGAGAATCATTTGAAATGTAAATAAAGAAAATATCTAATAAAAAAGGGGAAAAATAAAAATAGAAATCTACAGCCTAATGGCAAGAAAGGTAATTCTTGTGATAAATATACATGACTAGGGACAATGGGATGAGATGGGTAGAAGGAATCCCATTTTACAGGGTTTTCTAAATTCTTTGGTGTAAATATTTCTAGTATGTCTGATTTCATAATCCTGTCTTCAAAACCTTAGCTACAGGGCCCATCCATGCCTGTGTTTGAGTCTTGCTTCTACCAGATTTAAGAGCAAGGAATGATCAGAGGCATTATAAAAGTCCCAGAATGGGGAATTGAAAATGGTGGGTCAGAGGCAGTAGTTTTTGTGGTGCTAATGAAACTGAAGCTTCAGGGTTTCTCACTTGTATGTTCTTATTCTGAATAGACATACATTTGCATAGTTAGTTTTATATCCAGAATTTTATATCCTTCTGTTAAAAAAGAATCATCTAAATGATTCTTATGTAAGCCTCATCTTCCATTTCTGTTTGATTTTTGTAATTTAGTTTTCCTTTTGGGACAGTCTCATGTAGCTCAGGCTGGCTTTGGACACACAGGCCTCCTGCTGCTCCTGCAGTAGTCTGTAGCTTGTGGCTTGAAATGTTCTCCTTGTGTGGGTACTGCTGAGGCTTGCTGGATTGTTGGCAGTGTTGTTCTTCAGTATGCCTTAGAAGCTAGAAAGGCCAATGTCTGCAGATTGGAGTTTTTGACGATCTTGGATGCTTCCAGAAATGTCTGGATGTTCAACCATTGTTCTTCGATTTTCACAAAATGAGATGTTCTTTCTCTAGAACTCCTATTTAGTCCCAGGTCTTTAATCTGTTTTTTTTTTTTTTCTTATCTATACTTGGGCAGTCTTTCACCAGCCTCTGCAAGGAACTCTACTAGGAACTTATATAATTGACTCTGTTAATTATTCTCCTTTTTTAGGTCTCTAATCTAGGGTACCTCAAGTTCTACTTACCAGCCTATGGATGGGTTCTCCTGGGTAGGATTTTTTCTGTTCAACCACCTATTTTGAGCAAATGAACCAAATGATACTGCTTTTCTGGGGAACAAACTTCAGATCACAGAGGCAGGTACCACTGGCAGTTCATTTAATAGACTAATAAAGTAGGCATGGTAAAATGTCCCATTGGTCACATTGCTATATAGTCTAAACCAGGACCCTGAAGCCTTGTTTCCTTTGTAATTCCTTAGGTTTCTGTGCACGAATGGGAAACTCTAGGTCTTTCTCATAAATCACTAGCTTCTATTTCCTTTCTCTGGTACAATGGGAAAGCACTATAAATAAATATGCATGGGCAGCAGATACAGAAGTTGGAGAGACTAAATTTTGTCAAATTCTGTTACAACAACCCCATAATTGAAGCAATTAAAGTAGATGATTGGTTTATGTTCCTCCCTTTATAGCTGAAAAGCTAGTGGCCCAGAAAGAAGAAGTGATCTCCCCAAGGTCATAGTCAGTTAGTGACAAAGCCCTAAATGAGTCAAGCTTCAGCCTCCTGACTCCTAGAGTTCTTTAGAGTTCATGCTACAGGGTATTTGGAGGGTTGGATGATACTGGTAAGTGAAGAATATTTGCCTGAGTTATTTTCCCTTGGCAGAATCTCTTAGCTTTTTCTCTCAATTGATATCTGGGACAAGTATCTGCTTGTATTTCCTCAGCATTGGCCTGGGCCAGCTGTAAGTTCCTGCTGTGGAGTGGCCATGCGGAGCAGGTGGGCCAAGCATTTTCATTTCATAGGTCATTAGCTCTTGGCACAGACACTTCCCCAGTATCCCATTCTCCCTCGATTTCTTATCACCTGCTACAGCGGAGAAGAAGGAGGCTACAGTCTGGGAAACTGGATGGATAAAGCCTGTTATTGAAGCTGCTTCTGGCTGGCTGGCAAAATTCTACCTGAAGCAGGGAATCTCACCAAGAGAGGCCCTATCTTGATCTGGTTTTCCTTCTCACAAGCTCGTGTGCATGCAACCATTATGCAAGGTCAGAAAGATAACATGAATACAGGGGAATACCAAGGGACAGAAGGAGAAGTCAAGGAGTACGGGAGATGATAGAAACAGAATCTATAAAACATAAAGACATTTTAACCATGAGAAATCTGACTAGAGGAATCAGAGAAAGAGGGGGAAAGTAGAGAAAGAAGGAAACAGAAAAATTCAGTTCCCAGTTCATATCTGTGGCTGAAATGTAGATTTCTGAGGCTAGTCCAATACCCATTTCCAAGAAAAAGGGAAAAGTGATACATGAAGAGACAGACGGTAACAGATAATGGACTTCAGAGATCCTGACTGACCCTTCTAATGGTGATAATGAGATAAAATTCCCCAAGATTACAAGGAACATTAGAGATCAAAATATTTGTGATTTATTTTTTGTGGGTAAAGTGTTCATTTTTTTTTTTTTTTGCAACAAGACATACAAGTTTTGTTTGATAAATAAACAGGGTTTAGGTGGTCCGGGAATCCTTATGATTCATAAGGTTGGTAAGAATTTGGCAGAGAGAAGCCTAAGGAACATGACTAGTGACTTCAAATATTTCCCAGACTGTGCTTGTGAATTATGTGTTTTACTGATTAAACTTGAATCTGGACTTGGAAAGCATGGATGGATATATTTGGAGTCAGTATCAAGAGCCTATAGATCAAGAGTGGAACATTACTCATATTTGCAAGCTTATAAGAAATACAAGTTGACAGGAATATTGCAGTTATAATGAAACAGAAATACAATGAAGGCAATTATCTCTCTGTGCCATGTCTCTAAACTTGGAAGTTTTGGGACAATTTCTACCTAACTCTGAATATTCCTAATCAGTGATCATCCATGAATAGGTTGAGGTTATCCACAGGTCTCTTGAAACTGGACATCTGTGTGTGTGTGTGTGTGTGTGTGTGTGTATGTATGTGTGTGTGTGTTTATATGCATACATGTATATGCTTGTGTGCGTATAATCATGTGTATGCGTGATATTTGGATATGCATGTGTTTTATGTATGTATGCTTGTCTGTATGTGTATGTGTGTCTTGAACAGATCTTGTCAGAGTTTAACAATATGAGAAACTTGGGAAGATTTAGAAACAGATGTGAAGAATAGGGCTTGTTTTCTGGGGTTCTAGGTCCAGACTTAGTGGATTTGCAATCTGTCAATGAGTTCCCATCTCATACCTATGGCTGAAATTTAGATTTCTGATACCTATTGAGTAAAAATCTTAAATTCTGTCTTGCAAAAGAGAAATTAGAACCTAGAAGAGATGGAGTATTTGAAAAATTCTCTGCAACTGAAGTGAGGGTCAAAGGCCAGAGATACAGATCTTAATGATAAACACTGTCTGCCTGAATTTTGGTACCAACTAACAATGTTTTCCCAGACTGGGAGTCTTTTTGTGAAGCATGAGTTTTCACTCGAATCTTCCATTTACTATCTACATAAAGTTTGCCAATTATTTAAGCTCTCTTATCATCCCTTTTCTCTGTTAAGTGGGAACAGAAGGGTCAGGGAGATGGTCCAGTTAGTAATGGCACTTGCCACCTGAGCCAGACAATATGAGTTCTATTCCTGAAATCTACATATAGGTGAAGGGAAATAACCAATCACACAAAATTATCTTCTGACTTCCATATGTACAGTGAGACATATATACCCACATATCTATAATAATAGTAATATATAAAATGAAAGTAAATGTAATTAAAACTGGGATAATGTTATCAATTTCAAGGGGTCAGGCTTCAAGCCACACTTACCCATCTATCAGAAATCTATTCAGCACCTGCAATGCAGCAGCTGGTTAAGTTTAAATTACAAGTTCCTCCAGTGTGCTTTCTACTGCTCTGACAAAATATTGATCAAAAACAACTTAAAGAGTGCCATCATCACTTTGTATTGCCTTGATAAAACACGTGGCCAAAAGAAAATCAGGAATGAAAGAGCTTATTTTGCCTTACAACTCTCAGGTCAGAGTCTGGCAATGAGGGGAATCACAGCAAGAACTGGAGACAGAAATGGAAGCACAAGCCATGAATGAGTTCTGTTTACTGTGTAGCTTTCTGTGGGTTGCTCAGTCTGCTTTCTTATACCACCCAAAACCCACAGGGGTGAGGCATCCCTTGTTGGTTGGGCCCTCCCACATCAATCACTAATCAGGAAAATGTCCTACAGATGTGCTTGCGGGCAATCTGCTGGAGGCATTTTCTCAGTTGAGGTTCGTCTTCCCAGATAACTTGTCTCACCAAGACAGGGAGGAAAAAGTTTATTTAACTTACATTTCTAGATCACAGTCCCTCACTGAGGGAAATCAAAGAAGGAGCTTCGGATAGAAGTCATGGTGAACGATGCTCATTGGTTTGCTCCCAGGATTTACATCCTGCTACCATTCATAGATGTCCCACATCCACTTGCCTAGGGAGGGCATCACCCACAGTGGGCTATGCCCTCTTACAACCATTACTGATCAATCAAATGTCCTATCGTTATGTCCACAGACCAATCTGATGGAGTCAATTCTTCAGTTGAAATTCCTTCTTCCTGGTGATGTTAAGTTGACAACAAATATTAGTCAGGAAGTAGGTATTATTCCCTTTCTGTTTGACTTGTTATAGGATGTGCCAGGACCCTCCTGGCCCTGGGCAGGGCAGGGTAGTGCTGGAGTCACAGAGTAGGACTATAGTGATGGCTTTAAAATCTGAGGGTTTAGAGCTTTCTAGCTCTCTAATTGTACTGAAATGCTGATGGTAACTTCTAAAAAGTCCTAAAAACAAAACAAACAAACAAACAAACAAAAATCCTTTCTTGCTCTTTCTCAGGGTAAAAGATTTCTGGCTTAGGCAATTAACACCTGTACCCTAACAGCAGAGGATTAAGCAGTGGAGCCTTTGTTCTGTCTCAGCAGGAATTGCTGGGCTCTAACTTTCAGCCTGCTAGTTGGAAGTCACAGGAAGAGAAGACACTTAAGAGAAGTGATTATAGAATTTATTACTAAGTTGTAGAAAGTTTCCTATGAAAGCTATCTAAGGGGAAAATCAGAAAAATCCTAAGTGGGGAAAGGGACAAATTCTCTAAGTGGGGAAACGGAAATTATTTCTACTCTAAGTGGAGAAAGGCAAAAAATTCTACTCTGTAGATAGATCCTTCTCATCTCTTTGTCCTCAGCACTTATACATCTTTCAGAATACATGATCACATGTTACAAAGTTCATCATAAGTTCACACACAAAATCAAATCATAAATTGAAATAGAAGTTTACGACAGTGAATGTTTACATGCATATCCATTAGGAGTAATTATCTGGCTAAGCATCATCACCTGTCTCAGCTCCACAGGTTCACAGAAGGTTTAAAACTATAATGAAGTTATTGATGAAGTTTTGTATAGGTTAACCCAGTTGATATTTTATCTTCTGTCCTAACATCTATGATAAAAATGTTAGTTCCCTTTTTATGACCTTTGGTTAATTGTTTTACAACCTCTTGGAATATGCTCTGAGTAGAAGAAAGTTTGGTTACCATCTAAGAGCAATTACCTGGTGATACTTGGGAGACTGGTAGAGTTCTCATTGCAGCTTTGACTATCAGAAAAGGACCTCACAGCAGTCCTGTTATAAAAGAGCTTAATAATCACAGATATAATTTTAGGAATTCTTATAGGATCATCATTAAGACTTAAGTCATGTATTTGTCTATATAGCATCTCTACAAGATAGTATATCTTTATGGATCTGCAGAGATCTGCTCCAAAGGGGTGTGCTACTTAGTAATTTTTTATGTGTTTAATAATAACAGGAAAAGAATATTAATAGCAGGAATCTTTCCTAAAATGAGATCCTTACAGCCTTGCTTAATAAGGGTGTGCCTGTCACAGATTATATAATAATCCAAAGCAGGCCACTTCAGGATGAACACCTGTTAGGTATTAGCTTGTTCCATTATGGCTCCTGACAAGGATAGATTTAGAATCAGTAGTTGTTTGAATGAGAAATGTCCCTCAGGCTTAGGTAATTGAGTACTTGGTTTCCAGTTGGTGGTCAGATGTGGGAGGTAGTCCAGCCTTGCTAGAGAAAATATGTTACTAGCAGTGACCATTGAGATTATTCAGCTTTGGCCCATATCCCTTTCCCTCTTTGTTTTGTATGTGAGGTTAAAGATGTAACTTACTTCTTGCTCTGGCCTATCTGTTTCCATACCTCACCTGCCACTATGGACTCACCCTCTAGAAAGTAAGCCCAAATAAAATCTTCTATAAGTTGCTTTTATTCATCATCATCATTATTACTTTTTAATCACAATAAAAAAGTAACCATTGCAGAGGCCAAATGTCACAGTTTTTGTGTATTTCTGAGTAGACTGCTATTCTATTCAGTGGGAACTGTAAATCTTCAGCACATTTCTGTTTGTTACTTCTTTTGGAAAATCTTGTTGTTCACCTAAACCCTAGAACAGGCACATAATTGACAGCTGATTAACATTCGATTCTTGTTTAGAATAGAATGAACATCTTAGGGATATGCGGATGGCCCAAGTGAAGCCAATCTGATATGTATGCTCTGTAGGAGCATACATTATGGGGACATGAGGAGGAATGGTGCTTCCATTGTGATAGAAGATTCAAGCTGGAAAGACTGACATCATTGTTGCTGGTGTCATGTGTTACCATAGGGAGAAAGTTGGACTGTAGAATTGATAAAGGGGAATTTTTATTTTCCATCCCTCTAGTTGCTAAAGGGAGAGAATTTATTTGAAGCATTTTTCCTTGTATTAGTTACGTTTCTATTGGTGTAATTTAATACCATGAACATAAGGAGCTTGGGGAAGAAAAGGAAACCATTTCCACCTCCAGGAAATAGTCAATCACGGAGGGAGTCAGAGCAGGAACTCGGGCGCAGGAGCTCATGCCAAAGTCATGGAGAAGCACTGCTTACTGACTTGATCCTCATGGCTTGCTCAGTTTGCTTTTTTATAGCACCCATGATCAGCTGGCCAATATGAGCATTGCTGACAGTGCAGATAGTCCTTCTCACAGAAAATTCTCCCCCAGACTTGCCTATAGGCAAGTCTTATGGAGGGGTTTCTCAGTAAAGATTCCTTCTTGAACCTAGATATGTCTGGGTTTGAGTCAGGTTGACAAAAACCAACTAAAACACGCTCATTCTTTCTTCCTTTTTACTTGATCAGTCTCAGTAAAACTAAATTACGTCTGAGCTGGCGATGTGGGGAAGCCTTATATTGTGCCTCAGGTATAAGGGAGATAGGCTAACCTTATATCCTACTTGATTCTTTCATGATCCTGGTTTTTTGGAAATCATCTGTACATGGGCAGAAAGATTACTTCTAATGCCTGCTTGCCTGCATGAGTAAATATGCCAAATTGTAGCATTCACAGACCTGTTTTCCTTTATACTGAGAAGTATCCTTTGAAACAAAGATTACATGTTGGTTTCCCATGGGGTTTTCATGTGTTTTAATTCATTTGTTCAGATTCTTCAGAATAGGATTGAAACCACAATAGGAGTTATGCACTGAAGATGCTCACAGAACTAAACTATACAGGGTGGACATAAGTGTACACATCTTTACAATAAAGCAAATAAGAAGTGTAGTATTTGAGGTTCTCACACTTGACTACCGTTGCTGTATCTAAACAAGCTACTTTGTATACTTTATCACTGTGTCAACCAGCTTTTTTAAATGTCACTAGTGATCTAAGATGATTTCTGCCACTAGAAACTAAATAGTGTTATAATAGATACCAGGTTTCTTCATTTAAAATCCTTTCTACAGCTACATATTGGTATATTCTCTTAGATATGTTGAAGAATCTTGTTTTAATTTTTATTTCTCTAGCAGCCTGCAATGGAAGTCTATTTGTATATTTTGTTCTGAGATGTGTTTTTACATTTACATTTTTCTCATATTTTAGCTAGTTTATTGTCTAATCATTGAGTTTTAAGAGTTCCTTCATATTGTAGGTAATAGTCCTATATCTAAATATATCCTACTATTAGTTTTCTTATTTTATGCTTTAACCTTTTACCTATAATATTTATTTAACCACAGGCAAATGATCTGTGAATATTAAAAGATATAGTGGGGGTTTCCAATTTTAAGATCTCAAACTTACCATTTTAAAATGATTTTGAACTAAAACCCTTGCCGTACTCCCTTATATTAATAATTACATACATTTGTAGTAGTTTCTTAGGTACTTTGTTAGAACAATGAACGTAAGGGCAAGGATTGCCATGTGTTGCTTTATAGTACATTCTCAGAGTTAAGCATGTTTTATCTCTCATAAAATCAGCATTAACAAACACGAGAGTGTCTGGAAGGCTGAATGAGTAGATGGGTTTGGCTGCACTGCAAAGAATTTAGTGAGTTGGCCCTGTTGCAGTTGACTGCACTGTTAATTACCATGTAGCTATGCTAATCTATTATTGCCCAAATTTTGAGTTATTTCCAAGCTTCTACCAATGTAGAATAGGGTAATAGGGGCATCTTTGTGTTGTATGCAAACATCCCTCCCCATTTTCATTTCTCTGGCTTAGATCACAACGATAAAATAATCCTTGATCCAAGAATGTTAGAGAAATGAATACTCATCTCACAGAGTCTAAGACTTTTATCACAGAGATGGGCTGATTTTCCTAAAGACACTTGAAATCTTCACTCTAAGGAAGGGTACTTGATGTATGGGGACCATTATAGTTGCATTCAAAGGCACTGAAAGTTTGTATTAAGAGCCTCTGAATTAAAAGAATTGAAAAAAAATATCTTAAATCCATAGGCATCTCCCTTGAAAAAGAAGGATTTTTATTTTAACATAAAGGAAGTACCCTGGATGATAAGTTGAGATCTGTAGCTAGTTTGACAGTGGAATAGGAGATCCTCAGCCATCCTTCTGCATGATAGAGTGTATCCTTCTGCACTCAAGGACTCTGGGAGACTTTCTCATAAAATACTGATAATGAGTGTAATTTTCTGTCACACATTCTGGACATTATGATTTTTGCTTCTTCACATAAGGAGCATTCTTTTAATTCTTCATATATATATACATATATATACATATATATATATATATGTATATATATATGAAGTAGACTGTTATTGTTTCCACTTTAAATATTAGTAAATGAGTCATAGGCAAGTTGAGTAAACTTGCAAGTGTCCTCTGTTAGTAAATGAATAAGGATAAGAAATTGGAAGTCTGAAACCATGTGTCTGTTATGAGGCGAAACTCATAGTCAAGTTGATTTTCTTTAAAATGCAGGCAATAATAGCCATAGCCACTATTTTTTCACAAGGAACTACACTGTTTCTGTATAAGAGGAGAACCACCCACATTTTCTTGCTCTTTCAACCATCTACTTTTTTCTTACAGAGGGTTGAGGGCTGACTAATGTGAGAGGGTACTTACTATCTGCCAACCACTAGAATGCATTTGTCTGATTGGTAGGGACACTACTCTGAAGTCAATTGCCCATCTGCAAACCATCTACTGGGAGACTCTAGTCAGTCTTTTGATTGTTTGTTTTGACCTAGTGTCTTACTAAGTGGCTTTTGTATACTGGAGGACTGAACACTGCCCCTTTGCTTTCTCTATCCCATGAAAGCACATATAAACTCATGGGAACCAAAGGAATATAGAGAAAGAGAGATCACCTCAAGGTCACAGAGGTTGGGAGAGCTGATCTATGTTTTGAATTCAGAGACTTTGTGACATAAGAGTTCCTCCACAATTATAACAGTGTGATTTTCTTTTATGGATGAGAAAGCAGAGGTTCATATTGTAGAAGCTTCTTCCAGAACACTGTAGTAAGTTGAGGGTAGAGCAGATGACCTACTTTAGAACTTTCTCTGATACTGTACAAGCCTTCTCAGGTTGTGTTTCTGAACTGTTAAGCTTTTTGTCTTTCCATTCCAAATAGGTTCAACCACGAAGAAAGTCAGGATCATTTTTCATTGTCTCACTTTTATTTATGTTTTCAGGGAAGGAGAGTTAAAAGGAAAGTCAGTACTGTGGAAAATGAAACATTCTATCCTTGCCTTCAAACATGACCTGGCCAAGTTGTAACTCAAATAATTCCTTATACTCTTTGGTCATAAATCCCTTTAAACTGAGCTGCCATTAAAATTAATGGGAGAGCACTGTGTGCTCTTCACCCACAGGAAATCAAGCAAGGAGGCCCCTGGTATAGCCCCTCCCTGTGCTTCTGCTGCTCATCTGAGGGATGCTGACTCATTGCCTTTACAAAGGGTTCACGACCTTTGCTCTTTGCTCTTATACCTTTTTGAATGGCAGGGAAACAGAATTTGGCATTCTTCGTGTGATGTGGAGAGCCTGACTGACTCAGGAATCAGCTCCCCCTGTTACTACTGCAACTAGTTTACAATATAACCATAGCTGAGGAATTTCACCTCCTACAGCCTTCTTTTTCTTATTCATAAAACTGAATATACAACACTGCAGCCATACTTTCTTGGCACTAGAGAGCATATTGCTCTTTTGGCTGTACCCAAGGACTGGCTCCAACTCTAGGCTACTATTTTTATACCCAGTGAACTTACTCATGCTTTGTCTCACATTGTGAACAACACAATGACTGGACCTATGTCTTAGGGTCTCTGTCACTGCAATGGAACACCATGACCCAAAATATGTTGAGGGGGAAGGAGTTTATTTGACTTATACTTCTGTATATCTTCTTCATCAAAGAAAATCAGGACAGGAACTCATGCAGGGCAGGAACTGGTGTAGAAGCCATGGAGTGGTACTACTTACTGGCTTGTACAGCATCCATCATGATTTACTCAGCCTTCTTTATTATAGAGCCCAGGACCACTAGCCCAGGGATGGAAGCACCCATCCCCTGGTCTGGACCCTCCCCTATCAATCACTAATTAAGAAAATGCCTTATAGGCCGGCTTACAGTCCAATCTTATGGAGGCATTTAAAAACATCCCAAATGCTGCTGCCTCCAAGTTCCCTCTGATGGAGCCCCTCCACCACCCTCTCCTTTTCTCCTCTGAGAGAGTGGGGCCTACCCTGGATTCCATCCCACCCCCCCCCCCCCCCCCCCTACATCTTCTCCCACTGAGGCCAGACAAAGTAGTCCTGTTGGGGGAATGGATTCCACATTCAGGCAACAGTTTTAGGGACAGCCCCAGCTCCAGTTTTTGAAGACCCACATGGAGACTGAGCTGCACATCTGCTACATAGGTACTGGGGGCCACAGTTCATTCCCTTTATGCTCCTTGGTTGATGGCTCAGTCTCTGAGAGCTCCCAGGGATCCAGATTAGTTTACTCTGATGGTCTTCCGGTGGATTCCCCTCCCATTCAGGGCTTTCAAATCTTCCCCCAAGTGTTCCATAAGATTCCACTACCTACTTTCAATATTTCACTGTGGTATCTGCATCTGTTTCAGTCAGTTGCTGGGTTGAGCCTCTCAAGGACAGTTATGCTAGACTCCTATTTGCAAGCATAATGGAGTATCATTAATAGTGTCAGGGATTAGTGCTTGCCCACTAGTGCATCTCAATTTGGGCAGGTTATTTGTTGACTATTTCTTCAGTCTCTGCTCCTTCTTTGTCCTTACATTTCTTGTAGACAGGACAAACTTTGAGTTAAAAGATTTGTAGGTGGGTTCATGTCCCTATCCCTTCCCTGTGGTTCCTCTAGTTACAAGAAGTGGGTTCTTCCAGTTCCATATCCCCACTGTTAAGCATCTCACCAAAGGCTACCTGCATTGACTCTTGGGAACCTCCCTCACCCTAGGTCACTGGGACTTCCAATCATTCTCCCGGTCTTCTCTCCTGTGACCATACACCAGATCCTGACCCCCTTGACCTCCCCATCCCTTCTCCCATCCAGTTTCCTCCCTCCCTCTGCCTCCCATAGCTATTTTATTCTCTTTTCAAAGTGAGATTCAAGCACCCTTGCTTGGACCTTAACAGCATACCTAAAGATTCTCGAACAAAAAGAAGCAAACATACCCAAGAGTAGATGGTAGGGTATAGTTAAAGTCATGACTGTAACAATTAGAAACAATAGAAAGACTCAATAAACTCAAGAGCTGGTTCTTTGAGAAAAATCAACACAATAGACAAACCCTTAGCCAAACTAACTAAAAGACAAAAGTATTCAAATTAACAAAATCAAAAGAAAGCAGAAGAAACTGAGAAAATAAAAAAAAAATCATTAGGTCTTACTTCAAAAGCCTATACTCCTGGAAACTGAAAAATCTAAATGATATGGATGATTTTCTAGACAAATACCACTTCCCCAAATTAAATAATGATCAGGTAAACCATCAAACAGTACTATAACCCTAAGGAAGTAGAAGCAATCATTAAAAGTCCCCTAATTCAAAACAAGCCCAGGGCCAGATGGTTTTAGCACAGAATTCTACCAGACTTTTAATGAAGAGCAAATATCAATACCCCTCAAACTATTTCAAAAAAAAAAAAAAGAAAGAAAGAAAGAAAGAAAGAAAGAAAGAAAGAAAGAAAGAAAAAAAGGAAAAGAAAAGAAAAAAAAGGAAAGAAAAAAGAAACAGAAGGAACACTGTCAAATTCACTCTATGAGCATATTTTAATTGATGTTTCCTTCTCCCTGATGACTTTCACCTGTATCAAGCGGACATAAAACCAGTCAAAATAACTTGATAACGCTATTTGCCCAAAACCACTAAATTGATACTGTGGTAGCCATTGCAGTGGTGAGATTCAAGGGCTCCTGTCACAAATTATTACAAGTAGTCTAGTGGCCTTCCAATGACTGGATTAACTTGAAGTTCAGACCAAGAGAAGGGGCCTATTCCTAGAAATGCCTGGATGGCCAGAAACTGAAAACCGAAGATGAAGAGTAGAACCAATCATGACTAACCAAAAAAAATTAATGAAATTATTCTTAACAACATTCTGCTATATTTATAGATCAGTACTTAGACCAATCAACAGCAGAGAAGCTTCATCCACCAGCTGATGGGAGCGGATGTGGAGACCAACATCCAAATCTTAGGTGAAGCTTGGGGAACCCCATGGAAGATGGGGAGGAAGGGTTGTAGGATCCAGAGGGATCTAGAACATTATGAGCACACAGCCCTCACAACCAAGCTGAGCTCAGGGAGGCTCACAGAGACTGAACTGGCAGTTATGGAGCCTGTACAAGTCTGTGCTAGGTCTTTGTATACATGCTATGGTTGTTTAGTTTGGGAGTTTTCTTCAACTTCTAACAGTAGAAGCAGGAGCTACCTATGACTCTTTTGCTTGATCTTGGGACCCTTTTCCCCCAACTGGGTTGCCTAATCCAGTCTTTATATCAGGATTTGTGACTAGCCCTATTGCATTTTGTTATACTGTGTTTGTTCAGTATCACTGGGAAGCTTGCTCTTTTCTAAAAGGACACAGAGGAAGATGGATGGATGTAGGGGAGAAATTTGGTATGAGGAGTAATGGGGGAAATGGATGGAGGGAAAGGTGTGGTCAAGATATATTTTATGAAAAAAAGAATAAAAAATTCCACAGAAATTTATTTCTTTACAATTCTGTAGTGTAGAAGTCCAATATGTGTGTATGTATGTGTGTGTATATATATTTATATATATATATATACATATATATATATATATATAT
>JADRCD010230431.1:1340-14626 GCA_019843815.1 Montemys delectorum
AAAAAAAGGAATAATTTTAAACAATTGTAGACCCTGACCTGTCTGTCTGTCTATCTATCTATCTATCTATCTATCTATCTATCTATCTATCTATCTATCTATCTATATTGGCTATCAGTATACAAATTAAAAGCTTGATTTTTGCACTTTAAAAACAGTGACTACTGTTTATTTGTGCTGTGATAATGTTGTTTTGTCTTAAAAACAATTCCCCAGAGGTAAGGAGAGGCGAGGCCATAAAAACTTCCTTAGGCAGGGTTTGCAAAACAAAAGAAATGCCTCAGAAACCTCCCTGAGGCTGCTCTGAGCTTTGCATGAACTCAAATGGAAATATTTCTTAATCTGAGTATACTGCTTTGAGTCTTGGCCCAAAGATTACACCTCCTGCAGTGAGGACAGATTCTAGGGGAGCAATTCTCTGTCTGTCTATGCCTCTAATTTTTGGACAGTCTTTCTTAAGATGATTTATGCTTAAAACATTCCTTATCACCTGGGAAAGCACTGTTTGTACATACTGTAGTCCCCTGCAAGGCAGCAAACATAACTAGACTCTGATTATATGAGGGTCTAATTTTTGTACAAAGATGAATATATCCAGATAAGTCTGTCTTTGCTTTGTATGGCCACAGAGAGCTGCATTAGAATTCTCATAAGACAACTGTGTAACCAAAGGAACCCCTTTTTGAGGGTCTCTGAAAATTCTACTAGCTGTTTTAAGTAGTACAAACTCCTTGACACAGTTAATCAGGAGCCTGTTTGATACCCAATAAATTCTTACTGAGATCTCCTGTCCAACCTTGGGGGGTTAAATTTTGCTTTTACCACTGTATCCAATAAAGCTTATGCAAAAGGAGCATTAGGTCCATACTGACCACCGTTGTTTTGAACTATTATTACACTTGCAATCATTCTAATTACAAAGTATGGGTGAGTTAAAAATCCTGAGCTTGCAATCAAACTGCAAACTGCAGCCAATGGATCACTGTCAATTTTAACCATACTTTTAAAGTTTCTTTTGTAATATTAAGGCATAACCATAATTTTTGGAAAGTAAAACCCAATTTTCAACAATCTATTTCTTTTTTTTTTAAATCAATACCAAAAGCATTATTGTCATGTTATGAAGTTTGGCTGCCAATTCTTACATAGGAATGCATAAAAGTGCAACTTTTAATGCTTCATAAAAGAGACATTGTTGTAAATCTTATCTCTTATGAGTCTATTTTCTAGGGTAAGAATTTTATAAAATATTATCCCCATTTAGAAGTACCTTTAGAGGCCTGGTTTCCTGGGCTGGTTTATGCCACGTGTTGTTTAGAATGACTCCAACCCTGAGTTACTGATTTTAAGCTAACTTTCTGTTACCAATGTTACAGGTAAAAAGCTGTTGGCCCCTTTAAGAGCGGCTTGTGTAGACACTCAGCCTCTATCAAGGGCTTTTTCACCTGTGCTTGACTCCCGGCCACACTGCAGTGGCTTATCAGTTTCTGCTGTGCAAACTGAGACTGCCTTTTAAACAAGTTAAACTAAGTCAAAGGATGAACAGCCAGCAGATAAACTTTTAACCATTTTTTTTTTCAACATGAAACACAGAACAAGAATCATTCAAACAACAAAACAAAAACAAACATAAATTGACAGACATATGGACAGATTGGTGCATCAAGGACAGACAATAGACAGAAAGGGAAGAGAACTTGATGTCTCAAAGGGACCCAGATATCCTAACCAGAACTAAGTATATCTCCAATAGAGAGCCAGAGAGAAAGCAGGACGTTTCCAGATTTCCTGCGGTCCCTAGGAGAGTTCTCAAATAGCTTATATCTATTTTCCTTCTCTTTTGCTAAAAACATCCCAGAGAAGGGACAACTCCATTTCTGAAACTTATCCTCTTTCTCTTTTAACTACTTCTTAAAAATCTGGCCAATGTTTACAAACTTAAAAAAATTAAAAAAAAATTGTTTTTAAATCCTTTTTTCTTAACCCGTGTTCCTCGTGTTTTGAGGGACTCCTTGAGACCCTTTAAAAACAGTTCATGCTTGCTTAATCTTGTCCCATAGTTTCACCACTCTTCTTACCTTTCTGGGATCAATCTCACAGGCGGGTGACCTGCAGCTATCTCTATGTGGATCTTCACTCACTTCCTGATGCAGCAGCAATCCTATGGGTGGATGACATCCTTTTTGGGGAGTGGTGTTCTTCTTGGACCCCAAACCCAGAGGCCCCATGCTGGGCACCAGTTGCTCCAACCTGCAGAGCGTTCAGCAGGGGAGAGAGACTGAGGGGGACAAGAGACACGAAAAATGAGAGCAAGACAGACGTCTGATCAAGCTCTGAAAACTTTACTTCAGGGATGGCAATATGAAACAAGCAGGAGAAAGCTATAAGAGAGGGGGGAAGAGCCCAGGGGCTTTCCGAAGGCCAGCTGGCAAGCTTCAGTTTCTGGAACCAGCAGTCACAGTGTCCTCCACACCCACAAATATTCTTACTGTTAGACTACACATGTTCTCCCAGGGCTGTATGTGTCAGCTAGCAATTTTCCACAAGGCCATGGTTAAGGCCATGGCTCCTGGCAGTGTTGTTACATAGGTGAGAGTATCTCGGGGGCACAGAGTTACCTACACAGAGCCCTTGTCCCAAGAGTGACTGCAGAGTAATTCGGCTGAGACCTGCTTGCTGCCATCTGCAATGCTGAGGTTCCTGATATTCTGCTACCAAGGAGTTAAGGGCTATTCCATCATAATATGGGGGGGGGGGGGGGAGTTGGCATTCAAGCATAGCCAAAAATCCTTTGTTAGATCTGTGTGAGACTGATTAAGCACTTGGTGGGTGGCTTCAAGAAGATGTAATGGGCCAGGGTCTACTAGAGGACTCTCTGGAAGGTTCAGATATGGGCTCATCCATGCTGTGTAGTGGTGTTGGTGCATAAGAGTGTTTGGGTGTCAGAGGGGGTGCCAATACCTTATAAGGGCCTAGGCCTATAGGTGCAGGTTGTGTAGGTGTTTGCTTATCTAATTTGATTGTAAAGAGGCTGCCACAGTCCCTTCCACCAAACCTATCTTTATCATAAATTCAGAGCCCCCAGTTTTGTTTTGTTTTTTTAGTTCCCATCCATTAGCCTTTTCCCCCAAGTCCAGAAACATAATGAGGATGGACTTGTACTGCCCAGTGTCTGTAATTTGGTGGCAAGGGGATGGAATGCCCATAGAACTGATTTGGTCATCAGTCTTTCAGCTTACTCGAACGAAGTCCACCTTGACAGAGGGATCCCACCAGATGTGTCCCATACTCACACAATCCCAGGAGGAGCAGAAGAAGGGTTCAGCTCCCCCATATCACCGCCACCCAGTCTTCTCTCTGTTTTTGCACTGGGGCAAACATAGAGGTGAAATGTTCTGAGGAATCCATCAGCCCAGGACAGTCCAAGTAGGTTAGCTGGATGGAAGTGGAGGTCAGGGAACCAGGTGCCAAGGGGCACAGTCTTGCTCTGCTGGGGGAGAATGTCACAGGTGGATGCATCACTCAGAGCCCAGGTTAGGTTCCTGGGCTGGTGGGGGCTAGAACCAGGGAGAGAGCTGGCGACTCCTGGAAGCAAGATGCAGATAGCCCATGTCAATAGACTTAGGAGCCCTGGAGCTTGAATTTTCATGGAGTCCCTTGGTCTCTGGTGACGCGCCATCATGGGTAGACGTCCTCTGAGTTTGGATGTGGGTCTACAAGATGTGGGTGTGTGTGACGTATCCAGGTAGCAGTCCCATCAACCTTGAGGGCAGTGGATGTTGTTAGGACCACAACATAGGGTCCTTTCCAGCAGGGCTCTAGGGTTCCCTTCTGCTGCCTTCACAGGAAGAACCAGTCTCCAGATCAATAGTGCTAGGGAATATGAGGTGGTGCAGCCTCAAAAATAGCCTTCAGGTGAGGCCAGAGCTCCTTTTGGGCATGGGCTAGTTGTTCAAGAGAGTCAAGTGAGTGGCAATCATCAATTTTAGGTAACACTTCAGATTTTAGGTTAGGTAAAGTGGGAGTGTGTGTGTGGGGGGGTGTCTTCCAAATATGATTTGGGGATAAATCCAACATATAGGGTATGTGGCGAACCTTATAGAGGGCAAAGGGGAGGAGAGCCACCTAAGTTCCCGCCAGTCTCCAAGTTTATTTTAGTAAGGGTCTCTTTTAAAGATCTATTCATCCACTCTACCTGTCCTGAACTTTGGGGCCTATAAGCACAATGTAGTTTCTAATCCACCCCAACAGCTTTAGCCATCCCCTGTGTTACCTGAGTGACGAAGGCAGGTACCTTGTCAGAGCTTAGGAGGGCTGACATTCCATACCTGGGAAGCACCTCCTCTGGTATCTTCTTGATCACTATTTGTGCTGTTTCATGCCTCATGGGGTAGGCTTCAGTCCATCCTGAAAAGGTGTCTACAAGCACGAGTATGTACCTGTAACTGTATTTCCCTGGTCTTACCTCTAAGTAAAGTCCATTTCCCAGTGGGCACCAGGTCTGGCGTCCTTTATCCTTTGGTTGATGCTCTGCAGAAGTAGGCTTACAGCTCAAGCATTTGGAGGCGGTCTGTCTGATCTGGGACCTGAGGTTGAGGATCTTTAGGTTTGCCTTTCTTACAGGATCCTCAGTTTTCTTGGTGCCCAAGTGCGTTGTCCAGTGTATATATGCTGGAGCAGACTGGTTGCCAAATTGCTGGGCAGGATTATTTTGCAGTCTTCGGTGTGGCCACCAGCCATCACACTTGTGGAACATAGGCAGTTTGTAAATAGAGATAACATCCTCTTTGGAGTATTTAGGCTTGTTTGGTAGGATTGGAGTTCCTGGGTCAGGCAGTTGGAAAATCAAAGCTGCCACAGGATTGAGAGCTGCTACCTTGGCTGGCAAATCTACCATTGACTGCCGTTTGCATCAGGCATAGTTGTCTTTTGGTGGCCTGGGCAGTGTAAAATAGCCAGTTTCTTTGGAAGCCAAAGGGCCTCCAAAAGGTTTAGGGCCTTTTGTTTGTTTTTCATAGTCTTTCCTTTATTGTCAGGAATCCTCCCTCCTGATAAATGGCTCCATGGACATGGGCTGTAGCAAAAGCATACCTGCTATCTGTATAAATGTTGAGTCTTTTGCCTTTTCCCAAGTTTAAGGCTTCTTTTAGGGCTATGAGTTTGTCCCGTTGTGCAGAAGTGCTGGGTGGCAGGGTGGAGGCCCATATAGTTTTTGAGTCTGATAACACTGCCGCCCCCACCCCACCCCCGACCCCCGCATATCTTTGTCCATCAAGCACAAAGCTGTTACCGTCTGTGAACCAAGTGGCTTCTGCATTCAGCAGAGGCCGGGACCGTTCGGTCTTTCCCAAGTCCGTGCACCTGGCTTAGTATGCCCGCACAATCAGGTAACGGGGTCTCCAAATCTGGATCTGGTAGCAGAGAAGCTGGGTTCAGGGCAGCACTTGGTAGGAAACGGATATGCGAGTGGTTTAGTAGCAGGCTTTGGTACTGAGTCATGCGTGCATTGCTCACCCATTGATCTGGGGGTTGCTTGAGAACCCTTTCGATGGCATGGGGAGTGGTAATTCGAAGTTCTTGCCCCAGAGTCAGTTTGTCTGCATCCTTGACTAGCAAGGCTGTGGCAGCGATAATTCTCAAACACGAAGGCCATCGAGAAGCCACAGGGTCTAATTTCTTTGATAGGTATGCCACTGGGGGATTCTGGGAGACTAATGTTTGAGTGAGGACTCCTTTAGCTATGCCTTTGCTTTCGTCTATATATAGATGAAAGGGCTTGGTGATGTCAGGTATCGCCAACGCAGAGGCTGCTGATAAGTCCTGTTTGAGTCTATTGAAAGAGACTTTCTGGGCCTCAGTCCATTGGAAGGGCTTCTTTTTGTTGGTGGCCTCATGGAGGGGCTTTGCCAATTCTGCAAAATTAGGGATCCAAAGACGACAGAATTCTACTGACCCCAAGAATTGTCTGACCTTCTGTTTTGTGGTGGGTGTGGGGATCTTCAAGATGGCATCTTTTCGGGCTTCTGATAGCCATCGTTGGCCCCCTTTTAGGATGTATCCCAAGTACATTACCTCTTGTTGGCAGATTTGAGCCTTCTTAGCTGATGCCCTATAGCCTAATTGCCCCAGTGCCATTAGCAGGTCCTTTGTACTCTGTTGATATTCTTCCATGGTCTCTGCTGCCACCAAGAGGTCATCTACATATTGCAAGAGGGTGGTGTTAGGGTGTTCCTGCCTGTACTCACCCAGATCTTCATGTAGAGCCTCGTTAAAGATGGCTGTTGAAGCATTCCCCTACGCTGGATCATGGAGCCTCCACAGGACCAAGGGGCTGCCCTCCTATTGAAGCCAGATAAGGCTGTCATTACTAGACCTCTGAATTTTTCCTCTGCCCTCTGCTAGGAGGCCTATGGCAGCTGCCCAGTCCTACCTCAGCCCATCTCGAAAAATATCTTAGGCAACATGGAACCACCACGAGGCCCTCCTGTTAGTGGGGCTGAGCCATCTCGGGCAGTCGGCACTGTCAAAGTGTACCTGCCTAACAAGCAACGCACAGTGGTGACTGTCCGGGAAGGCATGAGTGTCTATGACTCTTTGGACAAGGCCCTCAAGGTGCGGGGTCTCAATCAGGACTGCTGTGTGGTCTACAGACTCATCAAAGGAAGAAAGACAGTCACTGCCTGGGACACAGCCATTGCGCCTCTGGATGGTGAGGAGCTCATTGTGGAGGTCCTAGAGGATGTGCCACTGACCATGCACAATTTTGTACGGAAGACATTCTTTAGCCTGGCCTTCTGTGACTTCTGCCTTAAGTTTCTGTTCCATGGATTCCGCTGCCAGACCTGTGGCTACAAGTTCCACCAGCATTGTTCCTCCAAGGTCCCCACCGTCTGCGTTGACATGAGTACCAACCGCCGACAGTTCTACCACAGCATCCAGGATTTGTCTGGAGGCTCCAGGCAGCAGGAGGCTCCCTCAAATCTCTCTGTGAATGAGCTGCTAACCCCCCAGGGTCCCAGGTAGGGATGTCATAGATGAAAGGCCAGGGGGCCAGTGAAAGAAGGAATGGAGGACCCTGAGAGATTATACTTTCATTTATTTGTTTACGTGATATACTATTGAGTACCTATAAGTGTTGAATAAGGGCATGGGATTGTGGGAATTGGTAAGGCACCCAGTTCACTCCAGGTTTCATTTTTTTCATCTGGGAAGAGGGGATGAGACCTTTCCCTAGTGGGTTCTGAAGAGGATTAAGAGTTGAGATATTTGCAATGCTTAATGCAAGCTCTGAATAACAAGTCGTATTATTCATTACAAGTGTATATATAAAATCATCTAGTTTGTTCATTTCTTCCAGTATAACCATACCCCAGTCGTTTCTCTTTGAAATAAATGTTACTGTATCAGAACGTACTTTTATTTCACTTATGTTGGATATGATAGCATATAGTTTTACATAATATATAAAAAGTAAGGTTAATGTATTATTTGTAGTTATGAGTGTATGTGTGTTGATTTACCTGTGAATTTAATCTCAGGATGGTGAAAGTAACAGAAGAATGTTTTTCTGTAAGGTATAATTCATGGGAGGTGGAGGCAAGACAATCAATAGTTCAAGGCTACCCTCCACTAAGTAGCAAGTTCAAGGCCAGCCTGGGCTACATGAGACTGTCTTAAAACAGTAAAAAGTGTTTTGTAACGTGATATATGTATAATCGTTATATGATGTGTGTAATGTGTATTACATAATATGATATGTGTATCGAAAACGTTGCCATTTTAATATAGGTAATGCTCATTATTATAAAATAAATAATATATTTGAAAAATAAAAAAAAAAAAAGATGGCTGTTGAATTCTTGAAGCCTTGTGGCAGTCTGGTCCATGTTAGTTGTCCATTGAATTCTTTTTCCAGGTCACGCCATTCAAAGGCAAACAGAGATTGGCTCTGGGGGTCTAAAGGCAGGCTTAAGACGTCGGTCCAATACTGTATACCAACTCTTGGAAGGTGTTAACGAACTCAGGAGGGTATATGGGTTTGGTACTGTGGAATGTATGTCCATAATTCTCTTGTTTACCTCTCTGAGGTCCTGGACTAGTCTATAGTCATTGGAGTTATGCTTCTTGATGGGGCGCAGGGGCGTGTTCCATGGGGACTGGCAAGGTACTAGTATGCCCAAGTCCCTGAACCTTCTGATGTGGGGTGTGATAGCTATTTTGGCTTCTCGGGAGATTGGGTACTGTCTTATTCGGACAGGAGTTGCCTCTGGTTTCAGTTCAACCCGAATGGGGGCCCTATGGTCCACCAACCCCATTCCTTCAGTTTCTGCCCAAGCTGAGGGGAACTTGGTTAACCAAAGTGAGATCTCATTCGGGAAAGAGCTTGGTCTTTGGTACAATTTAAATTCATCTTCCAGAGGCAGGGTGAGTGTGTGACTAGGGCATCCTCTGGGATCTGTGACAGAGTTCCCTTTTTGATCAAAAGATATCTGAGCTCCTTTCTTGGTCAGCAAATTTCTCTCCAAGAGGGAGGAGGGACAGTCTGGTATAATTGTGAAGGAGTAGGATACCCGGCCCGTTCCGAGATCCACTGTTCTTCCGGTAGTCCATGCATCCTGATTCATACCAGTGGCCCCTTGTTCCCACGATTTCTTCGAGGACAGTTTGCCATGGGTTTGGACTGAATATTGTGGCCCCGTGTCTCCTAAGAAACTAACAGGTTTCTCCTCTACTTTAAGGGTTATCCTAGGTTCAGGGAGGGGGTCTGAACCCTGTCCCCTTTTGTCCCTCTTTGGAGGTTTCTTGGGGCAGTCCTTGACCCAGTGTCCCATCTTCTTACAGTATGCACATTGGTTCTTTCGGAGCTTTGGCTTCCATCTTTGTTGGGGCCACTTACCTTTTCCATCAGCAAGTTGGCACAGCTGAGGGTGTCTGTCTTCCAGGGAATCTGCTAACAGGTCCACACAGATCATAGCCAAACTTTGATTTCCTGGCTCCTTATAGACTTGCACCTGTTTCTTCTTAAGTATTTCTCTGTTGTCGATCACTTTCTCAGCTTCCACCAGCAACTCCTGCAAACTCTTCTCCTCTAGCCTGTCTATTCTCTGCAATTCGTGCTTAACATCGGGGAAGGCCTGATTTACAAAGGTCATAATGACTGCTGACTTATTCTCAGGTGCCGCTGGGTCTAGGGACGTGTAGGTGCGATAGGCCTCCACAATCCTTTCTAAAAACGCTGCCGGTGATTCTGTCTTTTCCTGATGCACCTGACGTACCTTGGCCAAATGAGAGGGTCCCTGCCCAGCCGCCCTGAGACCTCTCATCAGAGTCTGGCGGTAGATCCGAAGACTCTCCTTACCTTCTGCCGAGTTAAAATTCCAGTCTGGTCTGATCGAGTGAAAGCCTGCATCAATAAGAGCTTGTTTAGTAGTAGGGCTCCCATTTGCTCCTGGAACCGATTTTATGGCCTCAATTAAAATCCTCTCTCGCTCCTCGGTATTGAAGAGGATCCCCAAGAGCAACTGACAGTCATCCCAGGTGGGCTGGTGGGCTAAAATGACAGAATCTAATAAGTTAATTAATGCAGTTGGTTTCTCTGAGAACCAAGGGTACTTGAATTTCCAATTATATACCTCTCTAATGGATAAGGGACAATATTCCATGAGTTGGTTCCCCTCATCGTCTTGGGGGTCTATTGCCCTCAAAGGGAGAACCTTGGACTCAGCCATGGGTGGTTGAGGCAGCTCTTGTTGGGCTTTCCCTTGGGTGTGAGTTGAGCTCACCAAGGGGGGGCCTTGAGCCCCTCCTGGAGCCTCAGGATGAGGTTCTGGGTGACTAGGCAGCTCTTGTTGGGCTTTCCCTTGGGTGTGAGTTGAGCTCACCAAGGGGGACCCTTGAGCCCCTCCTGGGGCCTCAGGATAAGGGTCTGGGTGACTAGGCAGCTCTTGTGGGGCTTTCCCTTGGGTGTGAAGCGAGCTCACCAAGGAGGGTCCTTGAGCCCCTCCTGGGGCCTGAGGTTGAGGGTCTGGGTGACCCCCTGGTGGAGGTCGGTAAGGCGGGTATGAGAAGAGGAGGTCCTCCTCAGTGCCACCCTGCAAGACAGGATAAAGAGGGGCCCTAGAGTTAGTTTCAGTTTTTTGTTTCTCGCCGTTTTCTGGGGCGAGTATGGCAGCCCTTGGTTTCGGTGGCGGTAGCCAAGGCTTGAGCCATTTTGGCGAGTCCTGGACCAGATCCAACCAGGTGGTGATGTAGGGTACTTGGTCTGGGTGCCCCGGTTGTCCAACAATGATATCCTTGGTTCTAAAAATCACAGGTAAGTACCAAGTCCCCTCTGGCGGCCAGCCAACGTTGAAGGCTGGCCATTCCTTCCTGCAAAAAGCGGTTAGTCTCTTCTTCTTAACAACTAAGCCTCTCCTTCTAGCCCTCGTTTTATAGTCCTTGAAATGGTCTAAGAAGATAGATAAAGGAGTGGTCTGGGTCTGTCCCATGGCGTCTGTCACAAAGAAGTAAGCCAGTCACAAAGAAATAAGTCCAGACGGAGAGCAAACGGAAGGGCGAAAGACAAAAAGGCACTCAGGCCTCCCAGAGGCAAAAAACGTTAGTGAGAGGACGGCCCCTCGCCGCCGCGGGAGAGACCCGCTTTGTCTCTTCAAGTCCGATCCCCTGCGCGCGGGTCCCGGAGGTCTCCCAAGTCTCCTGGCTCCCTCCGGGCGTCCGGCTCGTCCCCCTAGACTGCCCGCGGGCAGAGTGCGGAGACACCCAGACAGACCACAAACATTCACTTACCGGCCGGGTTCAGACTCAACGGTTCGGGGGTCCTGGGGGGCTTAGGGGGTCCCGGAGGAGCCCCTCAAATGTTATGCCCCGATCCTAGGGTCCCCAAAGACCCCCGGGAGTCGAACTCGTATGCAAAAGCAAAGAGTCTTTCTCCAAGCCGGAGCTCCGACCCCCTGGATCCTAAGGTTCAGCTTCCTCTTTGTGCTTACAGCGGGGTGAGGGACTTGTCGATTTGGCAGGCTCGTGATTGGCTAACAATGGTTTCCCTTGACTTAAGCAATCTATCTATAGGCTCTGGAAGTTTAGGTGCTTTCCCGTTGGTGGCCTGAGTCTAGGGTGGCTCCTTCGGGAACCGTTTGTGGTTTCTCAGTCATCGGAGTTTACTCTGAGGACAGGGTCTAGCGTATAAAATGGAGGCCTGGATCCAAGAGGTTGGGGCCCTTCCTAGAAAGTGAGGAAGAAGGTTAAAGGATAAGAGTTAACAGCTGAGGAAGTTCAGGTGACACAGATAGAGCAGTTCAAAACTAGGGAGCCGCACAGCTGGGGGAGGGGAGGGGAAGGAGGCGGAGCAGAACCTGCTTAAAAAAAAAAAAAAAGTCAAGGCCAGCTAGTTAAGAGACAGGTTGTGCTGCCCTCAGGACAAGCCTCAAGTCTGATTTGCAGACTTTGGTGAGACATTGCTTGGGACTGTGGCAAAGTCACACGGCATTACTTGACCGGCAATGAGTAGGTATCATCTTGAGAATCTATTGTTAAGAAAAGTGCTACACTGGGAGCCCAAGAAGAGGAGGGAGGAGGGTACAGTAACAACCCGTGGAGTTCCAATGTCGCCTGCCACCGAATGTGGCAAGAGACGGGACTCAAACTTGCAAGTGCCCACGGGAAGAGCCAGCTCCACCCTCAGTAATCCGGAGCAGACCACCTCAGCCCTGCATTTAGGCTCGGATTAACCGAGGGAAGTGCGTAAAAGAATGGGAAAGTCACGCCGATTTAGTGTTCGTAGGTTTGGTCCTCCGTGCACGTGTAGACTCAGAAGTAGAGCCCAGAGCAGCTATGCACACCTGTAATTAGGGAGCAAGACAGAAGGATAGTAAGTTTAAAAGGCCGGCCTAGGATATATACAGGGACCCGTCTCAGGAAAAAAAAGGGGGGGGGGGGGGAGAAAGAAAGAAAAACAAAACAAAACAAGAAAAGCGTTTGGAGTCAGTTCCATACTGGAGAGAGGAATCAAGTCTGGCACACTCAGAGAAGGTAAGAACACCGACAGGCACAGACAAAACTCAAAGAAACAAAAACAAAAACCCCCGCTAGCTTGCCGTTGCGGCTCTCAGCCCTACGCGGCGAGCACTTCCTGCTAGAGGATGCCCAGTCTGCTCCTTTCTTCCTGCTTTTTTTCCTTAGTCCCCATTTCTCTGTTTGCTCGTTCCACTCCACGTTTTCCTTTTACTCCAGGCCAAGAATCTGGGAAGGGGCCAGCAGTAGAAACCTCGGTATCGGCAACCCACAATGTTATTTTGAAATTTTAAATATTACTTTTAACTTCAATATCTATAGTTTTGCATTATTTTGTAGATGATAGTTGATATAAATAGCTGAAATAAGTTACTGCTGGGCAAGATAACTAGTTAATATGATTATGAAAAAAGCTAAAGTCTGTTCGTAGATCGATACCCACTATGGCCCCAGTTTCCTGAGACTGAGCCAGTGTTTTGATGCAAGGTTTTAAGAGCGGCAAGAAGACACGAATAGCAACGAATTATTTACAAATCATAAAAAGATGTCATTCCCATACCGGGAGTCGAACCCGGGCCGCCTGGGTGAAAACCAGGAATCCTAACCGCTAGACCATATGGGAGCTGCCGGCAGGTGTCTCTCCTCTGCTCTTATGTTATCTACGTCATTAGGGCTGCTTGTGTAAACTCCACCCTCCAAATTTTTCAGCATTTTCACTTTCCAGGAAATAGTAAAGGACGCCTGCATCCGGAGCCAGTGACCCGGAAGATAGAACTTTTTCGGTGCGTGGGAGTGTGGCTGAAGTCAGCAGCTAGCAGCCGAAGGCACGGTCTTCACCCTATCCCAGCAGTCACAGCGTCGCGCTTTCCAGAGCTCACCATAGCCGAAGCCCAGCTGCGCAGTAAATGCCTTTGTGTCTGGACCCCTCTGGTGTGATCAGCGTTCCAGGAGAGGTGGTCCCGCAGGAAGAATTTACAGTCGAAACGATTGTGTTCTCGGTCTTCTCTTCCATGTAGAGATGTCACTTTACTGACAGGAGAATGTTCAGAAGCTCGGTGGATGCTTTTAATGCTTCCAAAACTGGGAAGGCAAAGACTAGTGGGTTCTTACGAGGTCATAGCCCTCCTGGTTTACAACTGTGCCCATCTCAAATTAAAATCAAAACGAAGAAACAAAACAAAACAAAACGAACAAACAAAAGAAGCCGGGCAGTGGTGGCACGTGCCTTTAACCCTAGCACTTGGGAGGTGGAGGTGGGCTGACTTCTGAGTTCGAGG
>JADRCD010230432.1:0-26666 GCA_019843815.1 Montemys delectorum
TGTCTCAAACACAATGTAACCTTTGTTTTCCAGCTTCCATTGTGACCGAGAAGTGGTGGTGCCACATGGATCCTTGCTTGGAAGGAGAGGACTGTAAAGTGCTTCCTGACTCCTCGGGTTGGTCCTGTAGCAGTGGTAATAAAGTGAAAACCACAAAGGCGAGTATGCACCAAAGGCAGCTGTAATTCACAACCCCAGTCCAGGTAGCTGTTAACTCTGGGGTGGGGGTGGGGGGCGGGTTCCTGCCGGGACTGGATCTCACCAGCATGAGAGCAGCATTGCTTTATGTTGATAAACCAGTCAGGGCTGTGCAACACTGTGCCTTTAGTCTTTCAGGAAAGTGCATTTGCCAGCACCCCTGTGTGTGTCAGGGCAGTGATTTGGTGGGTGATTATAGACGGGGCTCCTAAATTCACTTCTGCTTCTTCACAAGGCCAATTTAAAGAAAAGGTTTCAGAGTCGACAGAGCAGTGTATCAAAGCGAGAGTCCACCTCCAGATGATTTACTCTGCCATAGAGACTGGAGACTGGCTGCTTGAGATTTTTACTCAAGTCTCCCTCAGCTTCTCCCTAGTGGTTCCCATTCTGAATTTCTTCTTGCCTGGTGGCAAATACAGTTTCCATTCAGTTCTTCTGTGAGAAAGCAAAACTTGTGTCTACTCAACTACTTGGATCTTAGAAACTTTTACTATCAAATCCTTCCATGACTGCCTTGCCAGCTCCCATTCCAATCCGCCATCACATTCAGGTGAGTATTGGCTTCCTTCCAGGAGAGACACCATACAGTGGCTGCGACAGCATTTGAGAGATGTCATTCCTCTAAACAGGGCATCCTAACACCTTTTAGCAGCTTCAGTCACTATGCTGACCCTTCACAGACAACCCTGCAAGAGAGCCCTTCTTTCTGCTCCAACCCTCCTGACCTCCTGTTGGGTCTTGTCATGCTGTTTTTGAGGCAACACTTCTTCCCTTCCCTTCCTGTCTAGCCAACTCTTATTCTCCCAGGAGCCCATCCTTGGTTGCATCTGTGTTTGGTGTCTCTGAATGTCTGCTAGGCTTACATTTTTCATGATTGTTGTATTCCTCTACTACCCATTTTCCTACCCATTGCTCCCTGTCTATTGTGGGATCTGTGAAGTCAGGGATTTGTCTGTGTTTGCTTAGGTTTGTAGGCTGAGATCCAGCTGTGTCTCCATAGCTATTTCTTGAACATCACTGGAGTTAGATGGGCTACAATGATGTCCATTCAACTTCATTTCCCATTAGAACATAGCTTGTCTTTGCTAGTGATACCGTGATGATGATAACCTCTGTATTGACAGGATTTGTGCGGATTCCACCCATCACAGGTTAAAATATTAAAAGGTAATTGCATCTCAACTAAACATGCACAGGTTTTTGTTTGTTTTCGTTTTGTCATTATCCCCCAAATAATGCAATATAAAGACCATTTCTGGCTTGAGACATGGCTTAGCAGTTAAGAACACTCACTTGCTGCTTTTGTAGAGGACTTGGGTTCAGTTCTCAGCACCCACATGGTGGCTTACAACCTGGGGTAACTCCATTCCCAGGGGATCCAGTGCCTCTTCTGGCCTCTATGGACCCTACATCCATGTGCAGAATATAAGTGGTCTGTGCTCAGACATACTTGTAGACAAAAATCCTCACACATACAAAAATCATTTCTGTTGCATTTGTGTTGTAGTTGTTATAAGCAATCTAGAGATAATTTAAAGTAAAAAAATCTGCATACACTATATGCAAGTAGTATACCAATGTAGCTAAGTTTTTAGCATGTACAGATTTAGATATCTGTGGGGAGATCCTGGAGGCAATCATCTAAAGACGCTAACTTATAACTCTCTTTTTACATACAGGTTAGAGAAAATCTGCAGAGTTAACTCTCCCATGACCCATCATTCCCCATGGGCCACTCCCAATAAACTTCCAATCACCTAAACCTATTGTACTCACTAAGCGAATTCTGCTTCTTGCTTCTGACTCCTTTCAAATGTTCCCTTAAGTATCTTCTAAATAAAAAATATTGAAGTCTCCTATGAGGTTAAAAAATAATCTTCTATCAGTGATTAAAATAAACTTTCATTGTATTTCTTGTAGACTAAGAGATAACATTTTAGAAGATTAAATTTGTATCGATTTTTTGATATAAATGTAAAACAAGATTGAGTGGAAGCCAAGTGAATTCTGAAAACAGAACATGTGTAAGTAGTTCACTTGGTAAAGTGGCTCTCTCTCTCTTTATGTGCAGTTAGTGAGAGCATTAGCAGGAAGCAAACCTTTAGGGGTATTTTGCCTTTGTGTGCTGGGAATATGAGTTTGCTCCTGCTAAATTCTCAATGGTAGTGACATTTCATTTATCTCCTGGTATGATGTAGAAGCATAATACAGTTCCCCAAGCCACCATAATACTTGGGTTGCTTTTTTTTTTCCCCAGTGATATTCCGATTGGGAATAATCTGGAAGGTATAAAGCATCATTTCCTTTATTAATACAAGTCAGTGGGCCTTGAACTGCATAAAACATTTTATGTCTGTTATGGCTTGTATATACACAGAACTTCATTAGGGGAGCCCAGACTACCTCGAATGCTGAGCCTGCCGTTCTAGAAGCTGTATCTTTTGCTTGAAATGGTTCTGACCTTGTATCACTGGTGGTGAAGAGTGGGATGGGGGGGGGGGGTAGATATTCTTTAAAGGCCAAGCAGTGGGCCTCCCTTAAGGAGGTATTAACTATACAACAAAACAGTTTTCATTTTCCTTAAAGAGTCTGTACACAGCAGCATGGGAACAGAAAGCTTACAATGTCAGATCTTGGGTAGTAAGCCACCTATACTAGGGCTATTTCTCATTTCAATGCCAATTCATAGAGTTAGCAGTCAGTTTGAGATACTAATGGGCTCTGTCTCAGAGATGAAAGCAGGAGAGAAGGACAAGTCCTTACTTAGTCACCAGCCCCAGATAGGAAGGATTGACATCCTTTTCATTCTCTCCCTGTGCTTTCTGGCTTCTCTAGAGAAGGAGCAGGCAGGACCTACTTCCTGTAGGAACATGAGTTTTGCTGTTTTCATGCATGTGCTTCATGTCTCCTTTATCTAACAGCCTGCCAAACTCTTGACTGTCGCTTCTCTGTTTCCAACCATCAGTGGTTTCTTACAATGATCCAGTGACTTTGTAGCATCAACACAAGGACATGTTAGGACATTTTAATAATTTGTCAGTCGAAGAAAACAGCACTGATCTTGAGGAAGTCTGTGGTATTTAGGCTTGAGGAAAAACTGCATTAAAAGACCATTTTTTATGGGGGTGTGTGTCTGTTCCTTTCTTGCCCTCTGTGGACACTGGACAATATGCAAGGATATATTTTTGGATTGTTGTATGATGCTACAGGTATCTAGGAGTCAAAACCAAAGACAGAGAGACGTATCCTACAGGGATGAGGTAGCCCCCACAGACAACCGTGCCTGGACCTAGATGCTGTTTTAAAAAGTGACGCATTTTTTTTTTTTTTCAGGAGCTTTTTGTAATTTTCCTACTTGATTCTTAAAATTCACTTTGTTATTTTCTTCTACCCCACGAAATTGGGCCGTGAGTCGAGGGGCCCACACATGCTTGGCAACTGAGCTCCTTGCCTGGCTTTATCTCTGGCTTTACATTTTTTGAGACTCAAAGCTCTTATCTGGAGTGTCGCCTGTCCTCAGCCTCCCCAGTGGCTGGGAGGGAGGCCTGCTCTCGAGGGCTTAGTTGTTACCTCAGTCTATTCACAGTTTCTATTAAGTGTCTAAGCATTTCTAGGGTTTCGTTGGGAACATAAAGAGGGATGAGCCAAGAAAGGAAGTGTCTCATGCATATTTGTTTGAACTTCAAGAGACTTCAGTCTTCATAACGATCATGCCAGTGTTCTATGGAACTGACATTGGTAAGATCAGGAATAAAAATAAATTTTTAATCATATAAAATATGCAGAAATTTATAAAATAATAGAAACAGCAGTGTTTGTTGGTTTCAGAAACTTCCTTTCTGTCAGTGTTTCACTTGACCTAGTGCTAGCTAGTACCTTCCTCAAATGGCCCCTTAGTGGGCATTTTCTCTGTCTCTTGGGTACCACTGTGGGTCACTGTCATCATTACCTCATAGTTTCATGACTATAGACTATTCACCAAGGGACTTGTTAAAACCACAGTTCCAGGCCCCACCTTCAGGTTATCTGTCATATTAACTCTAAGGCTGGACTTTGAACACAGGCTTTGGAACATATTGTTTTGCTTCAAGGATGAATACCATCTTAGAGTGAAATGTTAAGAAACAAAAAGAGTATTCCAAGCAGATGGTACTAGAAAGCAAGCAGGAATTGCTACTCTAATACAGACAAACCAGCTTTGAAACTAAAACTTATCAGAAGAGATAAGGGAGGAGACTTCATTCTAATCCAGAGACAGTTAACCCAGAAGACATTACCATCCTAAGCATAAACACAACAAACTCTGGCATACCCAATTTAACAGAAAACATACTATTAGACTTTAAGACACAAGCTAAGTCGAATTCAGTAGTAATAAGTGATTTCAATTTCCTTCTCCCCAGGAGACAGGCCATTTGGACAAAAATAAACAGAGATATATTGGAATTAGGCAATATTATACATTAAATAGACTTAAGAAATATCTATAGGATATTCTACTCAAATACCAGTGAATATACAGTCTACTCAGCTACCCATGGGAATTTCTCTAATACAGACCACATACTGAGGCACGAAGCAAATTTCTACAACTACAAAGAACTGAAATAAATAATTCCATGTATGCTATATGACCACAGTTCAGTAAAGATTAAAATCACAAAATAATCTGGAAACTATATGAACTCATAGATATTAACATATTACTGAATGATGAATAAGTCAAAAATTAAGACATAAATAAAAAAATCTTAGAATTAAAATGAAAATGACAACATAATACAATAAAGCCTATGGGAAACATAACAGTATATACATTAACATATATGTATATGTGTATATATATACATGTGTGTGTATACATAACAGTATATACATTAACATATAACATATTAACATATACACATATACACAGGGAAAACATTATAACAGGCACCTAGGACAAATAGTATAAGATAATACTTTAAAAATCTCTATACATTAAACTAGAAAACATAAACATGACCAGAAAAAAGTCAATGAAATAATTCCTAATGATACTCAACTATACTCAACTAGACTGGAGCATAACATAATCACCATCAGGGAAGCTTGATCCAGCAACTGATAGAGACAGAAACAGATATCCACAGTCAAACATTAGGGAGAGCATGGAGAATACTGCAGAAGAGGGGAAGGAAAGATTGTGAGGAGCCAGAGGGTCAAGAACACCACAAGAATATACACAGTATCAACTAACCATGGCTCATAGGGCTCACAGAGACTGAACCTACAACCAGGGAGCCTATATGAGTTTGAGCTAGGTCTTCTGCATATATATTATGGTTGTGTGACTGGCTGTCTCTGACTCTTGCGTATTTTTGATAAGTATTGATTATAAATGATAATACTCATATAAATCTTCTATGAAGGTCAGGTAGAATTCTTCTGTGGATCCATATGGGCCTGGGCTTTTTTGGGTTGGGGCATGGGTTGATTCATTCAGCCTTAATATGAGGAGATATGTCATCTTTTTTTTTTTTTTAAAGATTTATTTAGTTATTATATGTAAGTACACTGTAGCTATCTTCAGATATCCCAGAAGAGGGCATCAGATCTCATTATGGATGACTGTGAGCCACCATGTAGTTGCTGGGATTTGAACTTATGACCTTCAGTAGAGCAGTCAGTGCTCTTAACCACTGAGCCATCTCTCCAGCCCTGTCTAGTCTTATTACAACTTGGTATGCCATGTTTGGTTGATATCCCTGGGAGGCCTGTCTTTTTCTATAGGGAAATGGAAGAGGAATGGACCTGGGAGAGAGAGAAGTTGCAGGAGAAGGACTGGGAGGAGAGAAGAAAGGGGAAACTGTGGTTGGGATGTAATATATGAGAGAAGAATTTATAAAAAACATACACACAAAAAAAATCAGAAAAGATAAAAGGAATGGATGCATGTTTAGCTTTATCCAAATTGTCAAAGTTAAACCAGGAAGAAACCAACACCCTAATCAGACCATAACAATGAAGGAAATTTAAACAGCATAAAAAGTGCCTTCTGAGAAAAAAACAATACACTGCCCCCCCAAAAAAACCAAAACTGCCTAGGTCCAGATGGACCTATAAAAGAATCCTATCAGATCTTTACAGAAAATTTACATTTAATACGTATTTATTAAAAAATAGAAGTAGAAGGAATACTTTCAGACTCTTTCTATGAAGCCACTATTACTCTAATAAGAAACCAAGTAAAAATAACAGTAAGCCAAGACTAGTTGCCAATATACCTGATGAATGTAGATTTAAAAAAAACACTCTATAAAATACTTGCAAACTAAATATAGATATTTATCAAAAGATCATCCTCTGGGATTAAGTAGGCTTTATAGGAGATGCAGGCATGGTTTAGCATATGTAAATCAATAAATGTAATAAATTATATAAATGGATTTAAAGATAATAGTCATGTAATCATATCAATAGATGAAGAAAAGGCCGCTGATAAAAGTCCTGGTGGGAGTAGGACTGAAGGGAACATGCAGAGTAATAAATGGTAAATAAAATATGACAAATCCATAGCCAAGTCATTCTAAATGGAGAAAACCAAGAAGCAATCCTACTAAAATTAGGAATGAGACATGGACGCCACTATCTCCACCCTTCTTGCCAATATAATGCTTGAAGCACTATCTATAGCAATAAGTTAAGAGAAGAAAATTAAATGGATACAAATAGAAAATTCAAAAGTTAAATTTTCCTTATCTGAAGATGATAGCATTCATGATACATAGGAGATTCTAAAAATTCCACAGTAAACTTTTAAACATATCAACAATTTCAGCAAACTGAAAGGGTACAAAATCAGCTTACAAAAATCAGTAGCCTTTTCTCTACACTGACCAATACTTTAAGAAAAAAATAATGGGCACACTACCACTAATGATAGCTTCAAACGTGTAGGAATAGAATTAATTAAGGAGGTTAGACCTGTACAATGAAAACTTTTAAATATCTGCAGATAGAGATTGAGCAAGACTGTAAGACAAAAAGACCTCCAATGCTCATAGATTGGTAAGATTAATATTGTGATAATGGGCACCTTACCAAAACAACTTATAGATCTAATGAAATTCCAGTAATAATCCCCAGAAAATTCTTAATAGAAATAGAAAAAAATCTCAGTATTCACATGGAAACACAAACGACCTCACACGACCAACTCAATCCTGAGCAAAAGGAACAATGCTGGAGGACTTGCCATACCACATTTCGAGCTATCTTACAGAGCTATGCTGATGAAAACAGTATGGTATTAACACAAAAACAGACATTTAGCTCAATGGAACAAAATAGAAGGCCAAAACCACAGGAGTCCACAAAATTATAGCCAATGAAAGCTGACCAAAATATGGTATTGGGGCAATAGGATGTCCACATATACAATAATAAAGCTGGACTGATAGCAATCACCCTGCACAAAAATCTATTCTAAATGGGTGAAAGTTCGTTATGAAACCTGAAATGCTGAAATCAGAAGAAAACATAGGCAGTGCTCTACCAGATATAAGAACTTTCTGAACAGAAATTAAAACTAACAATTGACAAATGGGACCCCATAAAATGACATTGTTTCTTTACAGCAGAGGAAATAATTGAGTAAATAGGAAGTTCACAGAATGAGCACGTTTGCTAGCTATATATCTGATAAGAGGATTAATATCCAGAATATTCAAAGAACTCAGAAAACAAAGAATCAAGAAAGCAAATGACCCAATTATCAACATGGGCTATGGCTCTGAATAGAGTCCTTGAAAGAAGAAACAAAAATGGCTAAGAATCCAGGCTTTCAAAATACTCCCCAGTCAGAGAAATGTAAATTCAAACTTCTCTCAGAGCTTGTCTCCCTCCAGCCAGGATGGCTAAGATTAAGGAAAGATTTGGGAACAAATATTGGCAAAGTTGTAGAGAAAGGAGGACCCTTATTTATTGTTGGGCTTGGAAAATGATCTAGCTACTCTGAAAATCACTGTAGAAAATGCTTAAAAAGTTGAAACTACATCTACCTATGACTTAGCTATACTTTTTTTTTTTTGATAAATATGCTACTTCTAAGATTTCTTGTTCAGACATGTTCTTTCCTGATGTAGACACAACAGCGAGGAAATGAATTAACATAAATGGCCTTCAGCTGCTGGACAATAAAATGTGGTATATGCACACATTGGAATTCTATTCAGCTGGTAAGAAAAATAAAATTATAAAATTTGAAGGTAAATAGATGGAACTGGAACTTATACTGAATGAGGTAACCAGATCCAGTTAGGTTTGAGTTTATAACCTGATACTTCTGAAGGAGCCAGGGAAGTAGGGAGGAGCCAAGGGGAACATGGGAGATGGAACTCTAGAGAGCAGAGCAGGAAGAAACAGTGCTATGAAGGGGGTGATGGGAAAATGGAGGTAGGCAGGACTTTAACAGGAAATGGGGGGTGATATAGGAGGAGAGAGAAGAAGCAGAGAGATGTCTGAAAAGGCCATAAGGCAACATATTGTTTAGTACTTAAAATGTGAGTGAGTGTGTGTGTGTGTGTGTGTGTGCGCACACACACACACTTTAAATGGAGTTAGGGCAGATGAGGTAATGATATTGCTTACAAGAGTCCTCTACTATTTAACAAAAATCCAGTTTCAGGAATGGGAAACTTCCCATTGTGTTGTTGGTCAGAGTAGTACATGTGTTTTCCAACACCATAGCTACGTTTGCTACTGGTATTGCCATTACTCTTGGATGCCTTCCTGAAGTTGACTGTAAGACCCTGTTGCTGCACACTTCAGATAGAGGACTTTTAGGAGTTGAGCTGGAACTGACATTGAAGCCATGTCTCAGAGGACGAGCTCTATAGTATCCAGAGGGGCTGCAAGCTGCTAAGGGAAAGGAGTAGTCTGTAGTTGTCTAACTCAGCTGTAAAGCCTATGTATGCTGACAATGATCAGCCCAGCAAAATATCTGCATGGTTTGGTATTGGCACCTTTATCTTGGGGATAACCATCAGCTGTCTAATTGGACTCAATAGGAAGAAACTCATGCCTGGTACTAACTTCACCAACTACCTATAGCTGGAGAGATCATATACCTGGCATGAGAACCTACTACTTCCATTTTCCTAAACTAATATAAATTATAACTATATTAAAATCAAATCTTATCTTTATACCCACAGATAAGTATAGTAGTAATCCCATATTCAGCAGACCTAGTGCCCTCTACTGGCCTCTAGGCACCACAGTCATTCACACTGTGCATACATATCTGTGGGCAAAACAGTCATATACATAAAATAAAAATATGTAGCATTTTCCCTGAGTTGATTATGATGAAAAGGCAGAAGTAATGAACCTGCCCTCTCAACTGTTGTCATCGTTCATGACTTATGTCCCCTTGCTGCGACTAAGGTGAACTCAGTGTCTGGGCTTCTTCTCCCTCAAGCTATTATAATCAGGTTCCCACTGGGAAACAGCTGTGAAGCTCAGAGTGTAAGCATCGTGAGTGGGCTTCTCTTTGAGTCACCATGTAGGTGATGTGTCCCCATTCTGTTGTTCCTTCCACCCCTTGTGTGCTACTTGCTTTTACCATCTTGACACAAGCTAGAGTCATTTGGAAGAGGTAATCTCAACTGAGAAAATGCCCCTACCATATTTCCCTGTATTCAGGTCTGTAGTGGATTTTCTTGATGAGTGATGTGGGTGGTACCACCTCTGGGCTGGTGGACCTGGGTGCTGTAAGAAAGCAGATTGAACAAGCCACAAGGAACAAGCCAGTAAGTAACACTCCTGTAAGACTTCAGTTTCAGCTCCTGCCATGCTTAAGTTTCTTGCCCTGGATTCCCTCAGTGATGGACTGTCATCTGGAAGTTTAAGATAAAAGAAAACGTTTTTCTCCCAAAGCATTTTTGGCCATGGTGTTTTATCGCAGTAACAGAAACTCTAAGACAACTTCTGAGAGGCTACCTGAAGACTGAGGGAGATGGCTCTCTCACCCTGAAGTCATGTGTTTCTTGACCCCTATAATCAAGGTTTTAGATGCTCAAGGTATGTAGTTGATACATGGAAATGAAGCTAGTATTAGCATGTTAGTAAGTTCACATCCATTGAAATTCAGATTAGTAATAAAACTTCTGTATATAGTTAAGTATAATAATGATATAAGAAGAAAATAAATCAGAAAATACCTGACCCAATTGAGCCACTTCAAGTAAGAAACATTTGAAAATTACATTTTAGGTTTAGCCTGGTATTTGCCTGCACGTGCTTTTAGCTTATAAGAAGGTAGATGACATCCACAAGTGCCAAATATAATCGCCAACAAACTATGATCCAATCCACTTCTTTGCTTTCTGGATGTGGTGGTGCACAGCTTTAGTCCTATCATTTCCCAGTGCTGTGTGATAGGCATTGAAGAAGGTAGTGCACCTATTTTCTTCACAACTAAAGAAGACAGGTACCTTTAACTACCTCCAATCATGACCGAATGCATTATCTATTTGCTCGTGTGAAGGACCTTGGGATTGCTTTGATTTTTCATATCACATCCTTATTCTTTGTCTTAAGTTCTAGTCCTTCCCTTTTCATTGCTTGGATCAAAGTGTGCCCTCTAAGTTAGTGGTCTGGCCATGCTCTTCTGATCGTGTCAAAGGGAGGCCAGGTGCTTGCAGTAGCCTGGTGCCTTCATGCATTTCCCTCTTTGTGTAAAATTCTTCCTTCAGAAGGACCCCCACTGTCCTCAAGTGCCATCTCCACCTCTCTTTTGTTGATAGTCCCATGTACTGTAGCAGCCCTCCACAGTCCTGTCCCCATGCTTCTTCACTCAAGCGCCCCACTTTCCATTTTTCCATTGCATGCATCACCCTTCACGTGTGCTTCCGTGATTGTCATGCCAGGTTACTTCCCTTGAGCCAATGAACTGTGACTCAAACCCAGTTCTTTGCTTGCTTTTATAAGAGTGGGATGCAACTGGCTAGGTGTAGTGGCACATGCCTTTAATCTCAGGATTCAGTAGACCGAGACAGGAGGATCTCTTTGATTTTAAGGCCAACCTGGTTTACATAGGGAGTTTGAAGCCAGCCAGGGCTACACAGTGAAACCCTGTCTTTAAAAAGAAGAGAAAAGAAAAGAGAAGACAAGAAAGGAAAACTCTTTATTGGAGAAAGAGAGATTGAGATTATATAATTGCTTTTAAGGTTAGCTTTGGTCATTTGCATCTGTAAAACTTTTGCCCATATTATTAAACTTACTAAAATAAAATTATTGAATATTCTTCCATCACTCTAAATCCTGAATTTAGAATGATGTGTCACTTCTGCTGTAAGGAAGAATTCCCGAGTTCTTTGTATACATTGAATATTAGGCTCTGACAATACCTGACTAATACAGATGTAGAGGCTCACAGCCATTCATTGAACTGAGTACACTGTCCCCAATGAAGGAGTTAGAGAAAGGTTCTATGGAGCTGAAGGGTTTGCAGCCCCTTAGGACGAACAACAATTACTAACTAGTACCCTCAGAGCTCCCAGGGACCCAACCACCAATCAAGGACTATACAGGGTGGGACTGAATGTTCTGGCAGCATGTGTATAGTAGAGGATTGCAAATTTGATCATCAGTAGGAGGAAAGGACCTCGGCCTTGTGAAGGTTCTGTGCCCCAGTGTAGGGGAATGCCAGGGCCAATAAGTGGGAGAGGGTGGGGTGGCAGGCATGGGGAGGAGGGAAGCAAAAGAAGTTTGTTCTTGTTGTTTTTGTTTGTTTGTTTGTTTGTTTGTTTTTTGTCGGGGAACCTGGGAAAGGGAAAATTTACATGTAAATAAAGAAATTATTTAAAAAAAAAATAAAAAAAATAAAAAAATAAAATGTATTATATATCTGTGTACATTTTCTAACAATCAGTTTACTTAAAAAAATTATCAGTGTTACTAGAGGAGAAATTATTTTACCAGTAAGTATATTTTAAAATTTAAGAAATGCTAATTTCAAGCACAGTAAGAAAAATTATCAATATTTCCATGATGTTTGTAGAACATAATTATGATATTTTCAACTGTTAATATTCAATAAACAGAATAATTATTTTAAGATAAAAAAAAGGAATGAATAAATCCTGTGTTCTTGAGTAGTTGGAAAAAATGTCATAAAATATTATTTCATAACACTTTAGAATTATATAAAATTCCTACTCAATACCCACCAGTACTTTGTTGGACAATCCTAGCTGATCAATGCCTGTAAGTCTACCCATAGTCTATGTCTGTAACTGTGAGTGACATTTGCATATAGCCATGGCCCTGCACACAAAACTCAGAGCCTGTCCTCTACTTCTTTACAAAGAAAGCCTTCCAGTTCTTGCTTTAGAATAAAAGTTCCATTAGGTCCAGGTATGATGACTGTGTAATCAAATTATACAACTTATTCTGAAAATATTTGCACCATATAAATATGTTAAAGCATTATGCTACTCTCCCACTGAGTTGATGTGTTGACTATGTCACTTGCAAACTTTTCTCAGGTCTTAAATAATGAACTCATGTGTTTAAAAATGAGAAGCACAATAACATTCCTAATGATTATATGCTTCCATTTAACTGATCATTTCTGTTGAACAGTTTTTGCTTTGAAAAACAGGTTACTTGTATTTAAAAATGCAACAAAGGTTAAATTCTGATTTTGACATGCCGTGATTTTAATCAGCATTCATTTTAAAAACTATTCAGGACCATTAACAAAGCATGCTTATTTAACATGCATGAATTCATGGACAGTGGGTGTACATAATCTCCTGGCATTTTTATAACCTTGGAAAATAAAGAGCAGGGATACAGAATTCCCCACCATCGAAGCTTTTGTATGTGTTTTCTTTGCCTACTGAAACTGAGACATGGAAAGCTGAGCTGAGTGTGAAAAGTTGACTTTGTGAGGTTGGTTACAGACCCAAGCTCCAACTGATAAATCAGACACAAATGATCTGGGCAGGGCAGGCCTCTCTGGTTCTCTTTGGTGGCATAAGGTCAAATGCTCACTTAGTTTCATTTGTTTTAGGTGACCCGGTAGCAGACACAGAAGTGTTTTGACCTCAAGGGGCATCAGGATGCAGAGCTGTTCTGTGTGGATTACCAGACTAGTGAGAACTCACTTTGGAACTCATTCAAAAGTTCATAGCTGCAATACGTGCATTGTGGAAAGTAGCATTGACATGACTATCCCTGTTACTATGCTTTGTGATCTCATCACACTGAACTACAGCTATAGATGGCCACTTACCTGACGTGTTACCTGGATTTCAAAAGGAGCCCAGCACAAGAAACGCTGGAGGGGGACAACGGAGGTGCCAACGTGGAACAGCGCTGGGAGAACCAGGCTCTTCTCGTTCTCCTTTTCCCAAGGAACATGGAAGGGATGTACAAAAGGACCCAGGCTGTTTCTCTTTTAAATGTGTCCTTTAGCTATTATACAGAAGGCATGAAAAGAGTCTAAATGACAGAAGATTTGGCTCACATATATGTGTTCTAGATTAAAGAACTCAAATTATCTGGTGCAGGAAATTAACTTTATGAACCTTGGAGAATGGAAGGACTCATTGGGTTACTATGTGCGCATTTGTATTTTTCACTTTTGATAACTTAACATGTTTACTCTCTTAGTTCCATTCGTACATTAGAAAAGATGCAGCAGAAGCTTTTTAACCCTGGTACACTGGCAGCCGCATTCTAAGGAAAGCATAGTAGCGCCAGAGTTTTATAACCAAAGCTTTATCGTGACATATTCACAAAGGAACATAAACCTGTTGGGATTTTTATGGTTTGGGGATAATGAGATAGGAAAATCACTTAAGACATAGGACAGTCTCTGTTTAGAGGAAGGGTGATTTCTTAGATCCACTTTATGCCAATTTTATGGGAATATTTTTGTTATCTCCTAGAAGGAGTCTTTAAATGCTAACTATTCACATTACAGTTGACGTGAGCCGAACAGGACCCCTTCTGTACCCAATTGTCAGCTTTCTTCCTTCTTTAAATGTTAAGTAAAGCCTCAGTAGCCTTTTCTCCTATTTCAGTGAGTTCATAGATACTGACATGCAGAAACATAAGAAACAAAGAGACACTAGCACAGGTTTGAAATGGGATGTTATTCGTGTATACACATCTGTAATGTGGGATTGACTGTATGTATTAAGAAATGTTGACAATATACTCTCTGCACCAACTGTCTGTCCTTTTGCAATTACCAGGAAACATCAGTTCCATTATGTTGTCTACAGTGCTATCGGTTATTTGATTTTACTCTCAAAGAAGTGAAAATGGGTGCTACCGGTTTATTGGTTAAACTTTGGCTTGAATTTGACTGACTGGGTGCCTACCAGAATAGTTATTCTCATATGACTAAGTAAAATATCACTTTGTTGATGGCAGATAAGATCTTGTGATTATTTATTTGGTAACTTAAGATTTTGCGTTCATGACATGAGCTTGCAAATGTTCCTTTAAACATAAGTATGAAATTGGGTTACTTTAAATTTAATTTGGGGACATGACTAATGTAGGTCATTATTTTGTCTTCAGTATTTACCTCTTAGAAAAGGAATGTTGAAATCCCAGTGGATATCAGTAAGGGTTGGATAGATTCTTGATATCCTGTGTGTCCTCTGCTGTCACAAGCACAAGCCTTTCCATTGTTAAAGAGCTTTAGAAAGGTAAGGAGACTTTGCAGTACATAAAGCACCATGTTAGTTTGTAACCCTCACATTTGATCTTGTACCAGAAAGCAGAATAAGCGATAAAGACACTACTTTACCTTGGGGAAAGTTTTTGAGGGACTAAACTATTTCCAGGGAATAAATGCTCCATTAGGGAAAATGGAAGGCCTGGAAAGTACTATTCCATCCATTATTGCTTCAGTGTGCTTTTTATGTAGTTCCAAAGTGAGCCCTGAACGGGGGCTTTGAGGCTCATCCTAATGTTATCATTCCCCTTTCTATAGCCAAGGTGGTTGGAGACATTTCTGTGTTTCCACAGAATTTAGAATCAGGTTTTCAAGGGAGTGATGCAACTTTTAATCAAATAGCCTTCAGGTAGATCTTAAAGGTTTTTTTTGGTGGGGGTTGTTGTTGTTGTTTTTAGAATCTTAAAATATATAGCTGCCCATCTAGTGATGTACATGAACCTCAGTTTAACAAAACCAGTGACCAGGGTATTATTCAGCTTCCTCCCCCGACCCTGTGTCCACTGTGATGTGCCACATGGATGGACGTTTTCATCACCCCCACTTGGAAAAGAAAGAGCATTAAGTTCAACAAACCTAACCCACCCTGTGATTGCCTTGACTTATGGTGATATTTTCTTTATCCGTATACAAATGATTCCTGGGAGATCTTTATGAATATTTCCATTTTACTGAGGAGGATTTTAGACCTAGCGATATTGGACTTGGTCAAATTCACACCACTAGTTCTTATATCAGAATCCTCAGGTTTTATACTTCTTAAAACTCAAGTTTCTTGAAAGGGGAACAATGAGACTACTTGCCATCCACCTCGTGCCCTTCTGTCTTAAAGAATGGTTGAGATGGGGAAGGTTACAAAAGGAAAGGACCTTGTTTGTTGTGGCTGTGGAGTCTAAGGCCACAGTGTGGCATCTATACTCATCAACACACTATAAGGTGAAGGAGCAGCAAGTTCCTCACAGTCAGGCTATAAGGACATGGCAGCTCCTACTTTTAAATAACACACCCTCAAAGTAACTGATCTAGGCCTGTGGGAGCAAGGACTGACTCTGGAGGGAAAGGCCTGGATTCCTGTTTTGTGTGGTGGTATTAGATACTAAGTTTAAAGCTCTGCATACAGCAAGTGAGTGATCTACTGTTCCTGTTAAGAACCCAGTCCCCTCCCAATGCTCCATCTCACAACAAAATGGCAGGTTTCAACATGCATTTTCATGTGATTTTAGCCAAAAGGCGGAAGCTCAATCAACATGCATTTAGAAGGAGGGTGCAAGCCACATTCAAACCACAGCAAACTCATAGTCTTTGTTAAAAAAAAAAAAAGCAGTACCATAACTAACCGTGGCAGTTTAAAAACAAAAGAAAAACATTAAGACATATCTTTACATGATTAACTTCCTTCAGACATGAAATCAGACAGCCCTTTCTCAAAACTGAGGCCTGCCAACTAAAGACCCACAGTTCACAGAAGCTGGGCACAGACACGACGAGACACTCCAGCATTTTCTCCTTCTGCCAAAGACAGTTCAAACTTTGAGGCAGTGAAGAAAGGGCAAGCTAGAGGAATGGTTCTCAACCTGTGGGTTGTGACCCCCTTGGGGGTTCAAATGACCAGGAGTTGCTTAAGACTATCAGAATACACAGATATTTATATCACAATTCATGACAGTAGCAAAATTACTGTTATGAAGTAGCAGTGAAAATAACTTTATGGTTGGTGGGAGGGGGTGGGGTGGGGTCACCACAATAAGAAGAACTGTATTAAAGGGTCACAGCATTAGGAAGGTTGAGAACCACTGAGCTAGAGGGACAGCCCAGGCAGTCATGCTTCCTGGTGACCTTGGCTGCCAATTTGGCAGAAAGACAGGAGGGATACAAATTATCCTGATTTGAGTCTGGACTGGGAATATGAGGCATAAACCAAATACTGTCTCTGTTCTTTCAAGTTCACCCTTTAAAATTTCCACCTGGGTCCAGATTCCCCATGAAAGGAAACAATCATTTCAGGTTACAAAGTAATCTTGTAAACAGAAACTTTGAACAAAAGAGCCCTGTAAATAATGGATGAGCACTTACTGCAGTGTGTTGGGCACTCCTCACAGTATTGATTCAGGGCTGCGAACAACACAGGCTCTGTGAGCTCTTCCTCCAGTCTCTTCCTCTCCTGTTTGGAGCCATCAATATTCACAGCCCACTCTCGTGCTAGGAATATATAACTAAGCAGCCCCTGCCTTGTGTGTTGGGGCTTTTGCTCTCTGTAGATCAGGTCTCTGACCCATCTTTAATCGCCACCTTTGATTCTTTTAATGAGGAGTTATCTAAATAGTTCAAGACACTGAATTATTAATTTAATAACTGTAATTAACCGCCAGGAAATGGAAGTGAGCAAATGGACTTCAATCGTCTAATTCCAAACCTATTCTCACTCATGTAGATTTGGTTTCTGAAATCTCTCCTGCCTTTGTTGAATTTCATGTTCAGCCCCCCCCCCTCTCAGACATACATACAAACTCTCTCTTTCACCCATCCACCCATCTACCCACACATGTGTGCATGCACACACACACACACACACACACACACACACACACACACACCATGTTTGTAGCCCACTTATAAACATTATAGAAAATAAAGTCGTGTTCTTCATATTTCAGCAGTATAACATCTGAAATCATTTAAGATGATTACCCATAGAGCCAGGTCAGTTGGTCATCTAGATTAACTTTTCTTCTAAGCATGAGGAACTGAGTTTGAATCCTCAGAACCCATGTAAAAAGCATGTGTATGCATGTACACATGCATGTACCCACACATAGACACATAGGTCACTTCTAGTTTCTCACACAAGAAAGGGAAATGCATAGGTTGGTTCAGTGGGGCCCCTAGATGGAACAAGAATCTGGGCCATGCTTTGGAATCTTTAAATATTTATGAGTGCCATGTCTGACAGAAGACTGAAACTGATTCTTTATGTCACAGTAAAGAAACTGGGGCAGAGCCACCAAGTCTCAGCTTGTGGAAAAACTTACAACTATCAAAACTGTCAAAGTCAGAAAAGTTGGTATCAGATACTGGGGCACTTTGTTTCAGTCACTGTCTCTCCTGATTCAGCGTAGAAGCACAGACAGTTGGGACCTGGACTTGAAATCGCTGTGCCTGGATTTCCCAAGGGAAAGGACTTCCCCCACAGAGAGCTGATGCCTTTCATGCAGGTGTGCTGGTGCCTTTCATGCAGCACCTGGGCCAGACCAGACAGACTGAAGAAGACAGGGATTTACATGGCTTTGGGGAGGCCTTTCATTTCAATTCTGATTAGACACAAGACTCATCTGAGACCTCCCCTGTTTGTAACTCCATTCATCTTTCTGTGGCTCAAAGAGACACATGATAGCTTCTCTTCTCATTTCTGATACAGAAGATGTATAAAGGCAATGAGGGTGGGGTAGAGAGGGCTGTTGAGGCTCAGAAGGCAAAGATTTCTAGTAAGAAAATATGTATGAAATTGACATAACCACTTAAAACACTCTCTCTCTCTCTCTCTCTCTCTCTCTCTCTCTCTCTCTCTCTCTCTCTCCAAACCCCATAAGGAGTGGGATGGGGACATAGTTCATCCATAAAGTACCTGTTGTACAGGTATAAAGTCCTTGACTTTGATCCCCAAGACACATATAAAAAAAGCAGGGTGCAATAGTGTGTGCTTGTAATCCCAGCACTTGGGAGGTAGAGACAGGCAGATCCCTAGGGTTTGTTGGTCAGTCAGTGTAGCCTACTCAGTGAGCCTGGGCCAAATACACATGCCTGTGTCAAAAACTTGGACAGGGCTGGGGAGATGGCTCTGTGGTAAAGAGCTTTCCTGATAAGTATGAAGACCTGAACTCAGACCTCAGCATCATACACAAAGCCAGGCACTCTGGCAGGTATCTATAACCTTAAAGGTGTGTGTGTGTGTGTGTGTGTGTGTGTGTGTGTGTGTGTGTATGTGTGTGTGTGTATGTGTGTGTGTGTGAGTGTGTGTGTGTGTGTGTGTGTGTGTGTGTGTGTGTAGGATGTTCAGAGACAGGTGGATCCTGAGTCTCACCAGCCAGCCAGTTTACCTTGATTGTGAGATCTAGGTTCAGTGAGAGACCATGTTTCAAAAAATAAGGTAGAAAGCTGTAGAAGACATCTGATGTTGATTTCTGGCCACTTCACACATATCCAGGAACAATTAGACCACACACAAGTATGGGCACACATACACATAGAGTAGACCATACACAGAAATGGGCACACATAGACACAACTTAAAAGTAGGTAGTTCTAAATAGATACCTAAGATTTTTCTTTTTAGGCAAACATACACATACTTTATACCGCACATATAGCAAACCACATAGACTCCAAAGAAAATTTAAACTGGGAATTATGTTTATTCCTACTAGCAAGCTATTAGAATCCATATGCATAAAGCTTTTCAGAAGCATTAAGTGGGCTCTCCTCCCATCCAGTTTCATGTCTTTGGAACTTGGTAGCCCTGGTTCTTGCCAGATATCCCACAGCTATCACAAATGGCATCGACCCAGGTAAGCTACTTGTGCTCCCTGCCTTCCCCTCCATTCTAACCTCCCTAGATGACCCCTGGTCCTGTAGCTACTGACATCCTCAGCCCCATTCCTTGCTCAGCTCCATTCCTTTGGAGTTCATCCCAGACCCCAGACCCACTTCCTACTAGGGACTCACTGTTGCTACCACGGGTGGTACAACCAGGTAGGATACTTTTGGTGTCTCTTCCCTCCTCCTTTGCTCCAGCCATTAGTGTCATATTCACCCTCTAGACTTTGCCCAGATAGATCCCATATCCTATGGCCAGCTCCAGCCCAGGGAATACCCAATGAATTCTCTGAACTAGAGTCTACCTGTAACCCTTTCTAATTCCCAAACTTAGCTTAAGTCACATGCCTCTTTGCAGGCCCAATATGTTGGTCTTGGTTACACGATCCACCCTTCCATCCCCCATCAGTCTTGGTTCCACATTGCCAAGTCTGATCAGTGATTTCTTCCTTCATTCAAATTTAGGTCTCTCTCTGGTGTCACAGACTGTGTCCAGGCAGCTCTTTGAATCTGATCCAGCTTGAACCCTCCCTCTCATCTCCAGACTTAGCCCTGGTTACAACTCTCCTGCAAAGGTCCAGTTTTGATGAGCCTCTCTCCCTGTTACCCTAGCCATCCTGAAACATATACAACCCTTGTGTATAGTCCATTCATACATCTATACAAGAATCTACTCTGGTGAGTCCCTGGGACCTGTCCTAATGTATGATTCCTAGGCCTTGCCAAATAGCTAGCACATGACTTAAAATCTGACACCAAATGCACAACCAATGTAGTCTACATGTCCAGGTCTCATAAAAACAAAAGCAATAATGAAAGGTCAAGATACTGAATCTCCTCCAAAATCTACTAGTCATGTAGAAACATTCTTCAACGATAATTACCTTGATGATCCACTAACACACAAATAAAAGAACAATTAAAGATATCCTCAAAGAATTCAAAAAAGTTTAAAGAAGACACAAACAGTTAACTGAACTTAAAGAGAATAGCAATAAACCCTTAAATGATACCCAAGAGGACACAAATATAAGGCCAAAGGAATGATGAAGATAGTTCAGGATTTTAAAGCTAAATTCAAATGAGGGATAAAAATGTCTAAGAGCACTGAAGCTGAAAGGAAAATGAGTTGGAAAACTCAATACCCAGTTAGAAAGTGCAGGGGAAAACCTTACAAATAGAATGGATCAAGTAGAAGACATATTATTAGGAATTGAAAATAAATTAGAAGAATTAGACCACATAAGCAAAGAATATGAAAACGCACACACACACACACACACACACACACACACACACACACACACCAAGAAAGGAACATGTAGCTGTCATGAGGTCTCATGCAAAAACTAAATCTCCAAACTGTAGTTCCAGATGAGAGAGAAGATTCCCATATCAATGACATAGACCTTATTGTCATCAAGATCATAAAAGAAAACTTCGCAGACTAAGGAAGGACATACCAAGCAGATATGAAGCACATAGAATGCCAAATAGGACAAGGAGAGAAACTTTCTTTTGCATATTATACTTAAAACACTAAATAGTCAGACAAAGAGAGGGTAAAAACTCAAGTCACATACAAAGCAAAACCCATCAAAATAACAGCTGATTTTTAATGGATATCTTGGAACCACAGAACACTATCAACCATATTCTAGAAGACCACAGATGCCAGTTTAGACTACTACTGTACCCAGCAAGACTATCTGCCAAGCAGAAAGAGAAAGAAAATCTTTCCATTGTATAACCAGGGTAAAAGAATTTATATTCATCAAACCTACCCTACATAGAATACTGGAAGCAATATTTTGAATAGAAGAGAGACTGTAGAATAGCTAAAAGATTGGAGAAGTAAAATATGGCATTCATTATAATTAAGGGAACAATTTAATAACAAGACATTACAATCTTAAACATATGTGTAGCAAGCTCTAGTGTACCCAGTTTCATAGAAACTGGAGTTTCTACAGGAGTAAAAGATAGAGATTAACACCAACAAAATAACAGAAGGTGATTTTAATATCCTACTGTCTCCAACAGACAGATCATTTGGACAAAATATAATGAAAAACATCAGAATTAAATGACATCACATGCCAAACAGACCTAAAACATATCTCTAGGTTATCCACTCAAACACTAAAGACTACACACTTAATTCATAAAATTTCTCTAAAACACATCACATCTTAGACACAATACAAACCTTAATAAATTCAGAAAATTGGAGTAACTACATGTATTATATCCAATTAAAAGGCAGCAAAACTTAAACTCAACAGTCTCTAATAAGTATACATATTCATGGAGATTAACTCATAACTCATGATGGATGGACTGAAGATAAAAGTCAAAGTAGAAATAAAAATTATGTAACAAAACAAAAATGAAAACACAACATAATGAAACCTCTGGAATACCTTAAGAGCAATCCTATAAGAGAAATAATAATAATCCTATAAGAGCTTTAAGTTCCAACATTAAAAAAATTGGAAAGAGTACAAATAAATGACTTAAAGATACAATGTAAAAGTTTGGAAAAACCAAAACAAACCAAGCCCAAACTCAGTAGACAATGAGAAATAATAAATATTAGAGCAGAAATTAATGAAATGGAAACAAAGAAATCAATACAAAGAATTAACTAATCTAAGACTTAGTCCTATGAGAAGACAAACAAGATTAACAGATTGGTGGCCCAGCTAACCAAAATAAAAGAGACACCCAAATTCATGGAATCAGAAACCAACAGAGAAGCATCACAACAGACAGCAGAGCAATTCAGAGGATATATTAAACACATATACTAAGCAGAAAAATCTAAAAGAAATGAATGACTTTTTAGATTTATCCAAATCACCAAAGTTAATTCAAGAAGAGAACAACAACCTGAACAGACCCATAATAAATAAGGAAATTGAAACGGTAATAAAAATCTTCTAGTGAAAGACAGGCCCAGATAGATTCACAGCAGAATTCTACAAGATTTTCAAAGAAGATCTACAATTAATATCTTAATTTAAAAAACTTTCATTTTTAACATTTTAATGAAAATGTAATAAATATCACTTCCATTTCTTCCCTTTCACCTCTTTCATATATAACCCACTCTAAAACTGATACCCTGTTTTCCTTTGATTATTGTGTTTCTACACACACACACACACACACACACACACACACACTTGTGTGGGCAATTATATAAATAAAACCTGATTAATTCATTATGTATACAACCAGCACTTCTAAAACTATTTAAAAATAGAAATAGAAGGAATTCTTCCAAATTCCTTCTATGAAGCTAGTATTACTCTAATAACTCAGGTAAAGAAATTCAATAAAAATAAGACTACTGGCCACTGTTCCTGATTAACATAGATGCAAAAAATTTTTAATAAAGTACTTACAAACTAAATATATAAAAATGGTCACTTACTATGATCAAGTTAGATTTATTTAAGAAATGCACGAATGGCTTATCATGTCTAAGTTAATAAATATAATAAACTATGCAAATAGACTTAAAGAAAATAGTTATATAATCAACTCAGCAGATGCAGGAAAAACCCTTTGAGAAAATCCAACATGCTATTATGATAAAATTCTTAGAGAAAGTAGAACTAGAAAGACCATAGCTCAAGGTAGAAATTCTAGATATGACAAACCTATAGTAAACATCACCCTAAGTAGAGACAAACTCCCAGCAATCCCATTAAAGTAGGGAACCAAACATGGGTAAACATTACTCCCACATATCAATATTATGCTTAAAGTATTAACTGGACCAATAAGAGGAAGGGTGTTAAAGGGGTACAAATAGGAAAATAAACAAAATATTTCCTATTTGCAGATAGTATTGTTCAAAAAAGATCCTCCCAAATCCCACCAGAAATCTCCTAGAAGCTCTTGATAAATTCAGCAACATGGCAGGATACAAAATCAATTTACAAGAATGAGTAGCTTTTTGATATGCCAAAATAAACATCAATCCTAAAGAGGTAAATGATCTCTACAACAAAAACTTTAAATCTCTGAAGAGAGAGATTGAAGAAGACACAAGAAAGTGGAAAAAAACCTTTCATGCACATGGATAGGTAGAATTAATTTTGTGTAAATGGCCATTCTACCAAATCAATTTATAGATTCAATTCAACCCCAATCACTATTCCTACAACATTCTTTGTAGAAAAAGAAAAAGAGTTCTAAAATTCATATGGAAGCAGAGAAGGTCAAGGGTAGCCAAAGTCATACTGAACCAAACAATGTTGTAGGGATAACTAGACAAACCTCAAGATGTAATAAAACCACAGTAACTGAGCAATTATCATGTCACAAAGATAGGCATGTAGGCCAATGGAGAAAACAGACCCCAACATGAGAGCATTAACTATAGACATCTGATAATTGATAAAGAAGTCAAAAGTACACATTGGAGAAAAGAGCATCTCCAACAAATTGTGGCAGGATGACTGGATCTCACATGTAGAAGAATGAAAGATGATTTGTTTCTATTATCCTGGATAGTAGATACTCCAGACTCATTTCCAAATGGACCAAAGGCCTTGTCGTCAAACCTGAAGTGCTGTAATTGCTAGAAGGCAGTGCTGTACAAGACATAGGTGTAGCAAAGGACTTTTGGAATTGGACTCCATTTGCTCAATAATTAAGGCCAATGTTTGGCAGATGGGACCTCATAAAACTAAAATCTCCTCTACAGCAAAGGAAATAATCAACCAGGAGAGAACAAATACTGCAGAGTGGGAGAGAATTTTTGCCAGCTATATACTTAGATTGATATCCAGAATGTATAAAGAACTCAAAAAGTAGAGTCAAGAAAACAAAAGACCCAAATTAAAATGGGCTATAGATCTGAACAGAGAGTTTTCAAAAGAAAAAAGAAAAATGTCTTAGAAATACTTGAAAAAGTGGTAATCATGCTTAGCCACTAGGGAAATGCAAATTATAAGAACTTTGAGATTTCTTCTCTTTCCAGTCAGAATGGCTAAGACCAAGAAAACAATGAACAGCAAATGCTGGTGATATTGTAAGGTGATATTCACTGTTGGTGAATATGATCCAGTGGTTCAGTCATTTTGGAAATCAGCATGGAGAATTCTATTTATTTAGATAAATAATATGGTATGGCTAACTCTTAAAAAACTAAAAATAAATGTACCATGTGATCTAGTGCTGCAGTCATTTTGGAAATCAGCAAGGAGAATTCCATTTGTCTATGTATCTATGTACCTATGTATGTATGTATGCATGCATGTATCTATGTATCTATCTATGTATCTATCTATATATCTATCTATGTATCTATCTATGTATCTATCTATGTATCTATGTATGTATGTATGTATGTATGTATCTATTTATCTATCTATCTATCTATCTATCTATCTATCTATCTATCTATCTATCTATCTATCTATTTTTTTTTTTTAGAGACAAGGTTTCTCTATGAAGCCCTAGCAATTCTGTAAATTGTTCTATAGACCAGGCTGGGAAATATGAAGGGGTGGTGGTGGTGGTACTTTAACTAGGAGAGCCAAAGGAGAGAAATATAGAAGGTGAAGTAAGAGGGATAAATTACAACTAGGATGTCAGAAAAAGAGAATAATCATCTTATAGTCACCCAGAGTTACATTCAGTTCACAGAATGTGTGAATTCACACGCCTGTGAATACATAAATACATACATACATACATACATACATACATACAATATATGTAGATGTAGCTACATAGTTTAAAGTAGTTATATTATATTACCTGGGAAAATGATGCTCTCACAAGAGACTCCCAATATAATATGGGCTATTGCTTTGGTTGCCCTCTGTTGCAGCATTTTTTCTGTCCAATCACATTAGAGCAGTGACAGGCCTGTGATTGGACAGGATTAGAGAGGTGGAGCTAGAAGTTGAGGAGGGAAAAGGAGAGAGCAGGAAGGTAGTGGAGAATTATTATGGAGGCAGGTGAAGATCCAGACCCTGCGTGGTAGCTAAGGATCTTACAAGGTTAGAATAATTGGGTTAAAACATTGTCTTTATCATTTGGCTCTGAAATTATTGTATTGGCATCTTGTTAACTGTGATCTTATTGATATATAAACCTGATTGGATAATTAAGCCTTAAGAGTCATGCTTTTACTGGGTACTAAGCACTAGATACTGATTGTGGGGGCGTAAAGCATTTTATGTAAGAGAGATGATCTTGCTAGCTGGGAGAAAATAGCAAAAGTCCGCTGGGACATAATGATGTGGCCGGCTGATGCTAGCAAGGCAAGAGAGTTTGAGGGGTAGTTTTCTTTTAAATATTTCCCGCAACAGCCCTCCCATATTTGAAGCAAAGGATATGAAGACGTACTTGTAATAGTGAACCAGTGGTACTTTTATCTTGGTAGTAACCAAGGGCTGTCTAATTGCACTTAAGACCTTTTGTACAGAAGGGAAATCTTGCCTTGTACTATAAATGTAACCAGGCACCTGTGGCTGGAGAGGTCAGAGACCTGAATGGAGGACCTACTATTGCCACTTTGCTAAGCCAGTAAATTCCCCACTGCATTCTATACGTACAGTCCTTATATCTACAATAAATGTAGCTCTCACCCCTCATCGTAGCTGCTGCTTTTTGCAGTGGAAGCACATGATTACAGAGAGCCATAACTAGGTAAAGCACAGAGAACAACTGACAACTGAGGTGCCCAATCACAAGTGACACATCAGTAATACAACGCCTGCACCTACAGCTCAGGGATGTCTCAGAAGAGAGGGATGGAAATATCATAAGAGCCAGAGGACCAGGAAGTCTGTTGTGAAAGTGTACATTCCATAACAGGAAAGTTACAATTATGAAATCTCAGCAATATAGCTGCCTAAATAGAATCTGGACAATTTCTATAACAGTTGACATGCCAGCATGGAGGGAATGATAGAACTAGGCAGCGGGTCTACAAAAACATACCATGCAGCAGGGCTCACATGGGAGGTTGAGTGGGCAGGAATACAGAAGCAGCCACTGGAAGAGGGAAGAAAGAAGAGATTGGGGGTAGAGTTATTGCGCCCATGGCACGTACACAAAGGGATGACAAGAGCAACACTATTGCCTCTTGGGCAGCTAGAGACGACCT
>JADRCD010230433.1:0-15601 GCA_019843815.1 Montemys delectorum
CTCTCTCTCAGCCCTGTTGCTATCCCACTGAAAACTTATTTTTTCCCTACAAGTGTCCCTTTTAGTTTCATACATATTTTCTGTGTATTTATGTAACCCACTGAATTTAATTAGTAGTGCTTACATGAACATGAACAGATGGGGGTGCTATCTACTAGAGTAAGTCTAAATTATTAGTGCCTGTATCACAGAAGACACTCATTCCCTCCAGTTCCAGCAACTGTTAGAACTGTTAGCTGTTAACAGTTCCTCAGGGAGGGATGCATTCTTATGATCCCCTCCTCCATCCAATAAATTGTAGGTGGTCCCAATCTTGTACAGTTCTTGTTCAGATCAACATAGTTGTTGTGAGTTTCTGAGTGCAACACTTATTTTATGTCCTAAAAACGGCATCTCATAGGACTTTTCCCCATCCTCTGGCTCTTAATTTCTTTTTGCCTGTCTTTTGTCATGTTCCCTGAGCCTTGAAAGGGAAACAAATTTATTTAATTGTAAAGGATGATGACTGTAAATCAACATCCAGAGAAATAGTGTTTCAGGGAAAATAGTTTTTAATAGCTGAAGCTCAGTGAGGAAACAAACCCCATACACAGAACTTGCTCATGAATGCAGCTTCACAGTGGTGATAGGTTGGTGTTATTTCTCAGCCCAACTCTTTCATGTGACTTCTTTATTCTTCATGTTTTTGGAGGCTCATAGTTTCTATCAGATTTTATCAGTAGTGGCAATGGCACAGACTGAACTGTTCAAGCCATGGTTAGTATCATAATCCAATTTACAATTAATTCACTAGGAAGATTTCCAGGAGTTACTCTTGTAAAGTCTTTTGGAAACACAATGCTCAGGAGAAAAACTTCTTTAAGATTCTTGACTAATATACAAATGAAAGAGGAATGTAATGCCTAAGAATGAAATTTAATCTCTACTTCTGCTGAAAGAGAAGAAAGAAGCAATCTGCAAGTTTAAAAGTACACCAAAAGATGAATTCCTCCAGCTGAATTTAAAGTTGTTTTAAAAAGAAAAGAAAAGGTGGACTTAGATGAGCACTCACAAATTGTAATTGATGAGGTATCCATTTTTGTCACATAAAACTATTTAGATATTTTCTTCCTACAAATCTCCATTTAACAACTTGCCATCTTTGGACAGCAAGTGGACTGTCAAGATAATATTAATAATCAGTACATGCCACAAGCTATTTTACAGTTAATAGCCTGGATCAGCATCCAGATTTTGATATTTTCCTCTTTGAGCTTTTTAAAAGACTTGTGAAGGGATGAAGCAATTTGAGAAGCCTGATCAAACAACTTCTCATTTTGAATGATACAGTGACAGCTGCTAAGCACATAGAACTGAGCTTATTAAAGTGAAGGAAGATCCTTTGCCAATAAATGCTCAAAATTTATAAATTGGATTAGGAAGAAAGGAATAGTACACCACAATTAAGGTTCTTGTCATCATTTTCTAGCTTTGCAAACATATGAGCCATTCTATCACATAATTTATGTGAAATCAGAGTTGTAAGAAATTATGGAATTTTAAAGATGCCAATGTATAAGGAGAGGAAGCCAGAGCTGCAGAAGCCCACTGGGATGTGGATATGGGTTTTTCTCAGATAGTCATCTAAGTAATGTGATCAAACGTAGAGCAAGTATCATGTTTTGAGATAACTCAGCTAGACATACAAGACCTGACTTTCAGACACTGGGTCTTCGAAGTCTGATTAGGTATTATCCCGGGTATAGAAAAGAACACATATAGACCTGAGAAAAGGCCTGGAGAACTAATGAAATTGCAAAGTAAACAATATCACAAAAGTAGACTATAAAAGCTGTATTATAACATTCATTGGTTCTTATGAACCACTACAGACTCATACATTTCTTATACAATGACAATGAGACAAATTCATAAAACTTATATTTATCTGCATCCTGGTGTTACAGCTGATACCATAGTAAGTTGTGTCATAGTTGTGGGTTCTGAACATGATAGAGTGAAACAAAGATGAATACAACCTTCTCTTCATCATCACTCTGAGGAAATTTTTCAGTGTTTCTATAAATTAACATGATACTGGCTAACTAGCTATGGCTCTACTTTATTTTGCATTTTGGTCTTCTTAATTTATGATCTAATACTCATAGTGCCACAGGCTATTAATCATTATGTTCACTTTTTTGGCTTAAGAAAGTGAAAAGAAGGTTAAGTACTTTACCCAAGGCTAAGTGGCAAAGCCTTAGAACATGAACAGTCTAACAAGAAATTAGTGTTGTTCTACTTCAAATATCAATTGGTATTTTGCAGAATAAAATCAATAAGCCGCCTTTAAGATGAATGCCAAAATCCAACAGTGAATGACTAAGTAGGAGCTAAAGAAAAGAAGAGTTATTCTTGAAGTCAGAAATGTTTTTTTCAAAAGTTTTCATTGATGATAAATGTGGGTTCTTAACATCCAACATGGTAAAAGAGTTTCTGAGATGAGGAGAGGTATTGGTTGACTGTATAATAGAGAGTCAAGGATGTTTAATGAAGGCAGAGAATAGAACTCCAAAGCCAGCAACAACGGAACTATATATCCAAGAAGGATAAAGATGAGATGAAAAATGTCCAGTAAGGCTTCCAGGAGTAAAGCAGCAAGCAAAGATAGATTGAGGCAACTTGAACATGAGCATATTAACCAGAAACTTGTTAGAATACATTCTAACTAAAGTATAGAAAGCTAAGATCTGAAAAGAAAAAGATATTTCCATTTTACAAAAGCCTAATTAACAGGCCAGTCATTTTACATTAAGTATCATCAAATAGAATTTAAAGCATTTGCATATTTTGAAAGGGGAGTTAGTATAAGAATGTCATGTTGAAATATGTCCAGCTAAAGAGGATCATTGTGAAATACTGTGTGCTTTAAACAGAAGTTGAAGCATGGGGCTCAACAGAGAATTTGAAGAGTAGGCATTATCCATTCCACACTAGAATTCTTTGTGATGTGCCACAAGCCTTAAACAAAATGCACAGATGTTTTGACTCAAGGAATGTCACTCTTTAGTTCATAGTGTGGGAAGATCCTTCTCACAACTCCCTGACATTGGGGAACACCAGAGGAAGAATAAGGGTATGGCAAAGATACAGGCAAACTAAAAGTGCACGGATAAGAAGGAAACAATATTTCACTTGCAAGACCAACTTAAGTATTCATTTTACTTTATGAAGAATTTTAAGTTCATTCTTTCTCAGCTATCCTGTAAAGAGGATAAATATTAACATCATATCGCAGTATTAAGTGATTCTCATTCTAACTAGTAGATCTTAGGGAAGTAACTACATTAGTAAAAATTTTTACTTCTTACTGGGAATGAGATCTTTGAAATAAATCTCCTAAAGGCTTAGTTTTATGATGTGTAAAATCAGAATAACTTATAGTATTTTGTAAAGAATGAATAGTATGTTGTATGATCACACCAACTGATGTAACCCGGACCTAGAAAGACAAACATCACATGTTTTCTCTCATCTGAGACTATTAGCTCCAAATCATCAGATGTGAGTGTATATCTTAAGGTAACTACAGAAATCAGAAAAGTAAAAAAGGACCATTGTTGGGCTGGAGAAGCAGTAGAGAGGGGAATAGTAAAGTACATGTGATTTGATATGAAGAATGAGAATATCAGGGGAGCTTTAATTAGGGACAGGAGGGAAAATAAACACAGAAAGAGAGAGGAAAGTGAAATAGCTGCAAGGTTGTCTGAACAGTCATAGGGAATCAAATTATGAGCTACTGAAACAACCTATAATACACCAAAGTGATTACATAAACTTTTTTAAGAAGTAAAGCTCTTTAATGAGTAAACAAATGGCTTCTAAATATCACAAATAGCATGACTGTTTATTCCAAAAATATAACAGAGATTTTACAGAGAACACAGTTTAATAAATTGACTTTAATTGCATATTCAAATGACAACATACTTAGCTAAGGCTCACAAAAAAATATATCAGGAGCTGTTCAGGTTTCCTATAATTTGGAAGGAAGAAAATGTTTCAGTAATTGATCTAGATTTTCTACATCTCAGGATTACATAATTAAAGTTAACTAACACTGAATGGAAACACTATGTACTCTGCATAGTAATTACCTGATTTTTTAGGATATGCTGTTTTTCATGTGGTTTTCATGAATTAAAACATCTAATAATGAATGTGTGCTAGATAATGTTTGACATAGTCACTGCATAGTGATCTTATGGGTTCTCTCCTCTCCACTCTAGCATCCCTGGCATGCCTGCTGAACTGAGAAAGGAGAATGCATAGGAAATACTCCAGCTCCAGCTGACCACTAGTGTAGCACACTGGCTAATGAATCCATTTCTGAAAAAAAAATTGTTAAGCAAAATCAACTCTTGTGATATTCTAAAACCTAAAATTTTAAGGCATAGTTTAAATGAAAAATGTCAACCTGGGCTGAAAATATTCCCTCTAAGAACTAAAGACTAGCAAAAATTCCAATAACAGGTATGAGAATCCCTCTCTTGAGTTGTTGATCAAGGTTGTCAAAGAGACTCCCACAACATTACAGGATATTCTTGATGCTCTTAGCTGCCTCCAGAGGAGGAAGATAAGTTCCTATTGCTGAAGACACCCTGTACCTGAAGACATAGTATCCAGAAGCCCCTGATAGGAAACTGACCTGAAAGCATTCTTCCTGAGGACAAGATTTCATCACACCAGAAGGCACTTAGAAGCTTCCAAAGGAAGCAAGCAATCAACAGTCTAAGTCATGGGTCTTGAAGGAAAACCTACCTGTACTTTACTAAAGCAGTGTAATCCCTAACTACATCCTAAACATTTGTTCTTATTCCCACAGTTAAGTGTAGTGTTAACTCCACATTAAATAACAGACAGGCTATCACAGAGTTCTATGACCAACCAAAATACAGAGTTGTAGAGCCCTGTCCCAATTTAGATATCTACAATATAACTCTTACATTCACTTAAGGTTCAGGGATCATTGTGAGATAAATTGCAGAAAGATTATAAGAGTTTGAGGAACAGGGAGTTTGTTGTGAGATTGTGTCTCCTAGGAGCTATAACTATAGAATCTCACTAACATGACTGCCTGTCTTAGTTATTGTTCTTTTATGATAGGCACCCAGACCTTAGTAGGCACCCAGAACTTAGCACAACTGACACCATGATAAAAACACCATTTAGGCCTTGAAAACCCCTAGCATATATTCAGTATTGTCTGCCAAAACAGGAACAAAAGACCTAGCCCACCTGCCAAAAAGGAACTGGAGAACTAAGTCAATGGTTCTAGGATATGACTGGGAAAGTCCTTGAGTGGAAATCCTTACATGTACCAACCTTGCATTTTTTTTTTTTTTGCTTCTACAGTTTCACTTCCTTCTAACTTAAATGTGCCAAACAGTATATAGTTTTTGTACATAAAACTAAGAACTGTAAGAATAAGGACTCATGATTTGGTCAAGTAACCCACTGAGCCACAGACCTGCAATAAAGACTTTCTGTTCTGCCTTAAGAGTGTTTATTCAATATTCTCTGGTGGGCTTACCTCACAACACTATTGCTGTGAAAAGACAACATGATCAAGGTAACTTATAAAAGAAAATATTTAATTAGGGAGATTGCTTACAGTTTCAGAGGGTAAGTCCATTACCACAATGGTAGGGAGCTTCGCAGTAGGTAGGAAGGCATGGCACTGATGGGTTATCTGAAAGCTAATATCTGGCTCACAAATTACATGTAGAGATGGTGGAGACTGAGTTGTCTTAGTCAGGGTTTCTATTCCTGCACAAACATCATGACCAAGAAGCAAGATGGGGAGGAAAGGGTTTATTTAGCTTACTTCCACATTGCTATTGATTACCAAAGGAAGTCAAGACTGGAACTCAAGCAGGTCAGGAAGCAGGAGCTGATGCAGAGGCCGTGGAGGGATGTTTCTTACTGGCTTGCTTCCCCTAGCTTGCTCAGCCTGCTCTCTCATAGAACCCAAGACTTCCAGCCCAGGGATGGCACCACCCACAAGGGACCCTACTGCCTTGATCACTAATTGAGAAAATGCCCCACAGCTGGATCTCATGGAGGCACTTCCCAATTGAAGCTCCCTTCTCTGTGATAACTCCAGCCTATGTCAAGTTGACACACAAAACCAGCCAGTACATGGGTCTTACATGAATTTTTCAAATATAAACCCCATACTCCCAGTTATTTGCCTTCTCTAATAAAACTATACCTCCTATCCTTCCTAAAGTCTTTACTAACTGGTAACCAAATGTTCAAGTATATGAGCCTATGGGGACCATTATCATGGCTGAGTAAGGATAACAGATATGTAGTGGGATAGGAGAAGGCCCAGGAGGCCTCAATCCTATACAGAGAACTAAAGGCAACTAAGGAATACAAAAGGAAGCAAATTAATCTTTCCCAAGGGAAGAGCTTACCAATTGGTTATCCAATATAAAATGATTATTTGTACAAACATACATGGGAGTAGTATTATATAGAGTGAGTAGGTTGTACTGATGTATTTAGGGATGCATTATAGGAGTATATGGATGTGTTTGGGGGAGAAAAAGAAAGGAAAAATTAATGCAATTAAATTGTAATCTCAAAACTAAAAGAAATAATTAAAATCAAAATCTGTAGATAAGACTCTGAGGTTTTTGACAATTTGTCTAAGATCAATTAGTCCTATGAATGACTTTTCTGTAGCTGTTGTAATAAATTATTACAAGGTTAATGGTTTAATACAACATTCTTTACTTTTCTTACAATTCTGGAGATTAGAGGCCCCAACACATATACAACAGAGAACTGCTGGGTCTGGACTCAGAGAAGATGCATCTAACCTTTAAAAGGCAGGAGGCCCCAGGGAGCAGGGAGGTCTGGTGCGGAAGAGGTAGGACATGGGTACATATTTGTGGAGACAGAGGAAGGAGATATGGGAAATGGGACAGTCAGAGGGTGGACTAGGGGTGGGGAAAAAGTCTGGACTGTAGAAGATTAAACTAAAAACAAAGTCCAAAATAAGTCTCCTTGAACCAAAACTCAAGGAGTTAGCAGAGCTCCACTTCTTGTAGCTCCAGATGGAGAATCCATTTTCTTTCCTTTTCCTTCTTCTAGAACAGTGGTTCTCAACCTTCCTAATGCTGTGCCCCCAGTTTCTCAGATTGAAGTGGCCCCAACCATAAAATTCTTTAGTTGCTCCTTCATAACTGTAATTTTCTATTATGAATTGTAATGCAAATTGTCACCCACGCAGGTTTCCTGCCAGCAGGAAATCACGGACAGACACACAGGATCCTTCTGCAGCCATTCTTTATTACATCTTCCAGAGGGTGACCCCCGACACCCCAAAAGCACTGCTTATATATGCCCTGGAGCGGCATGCTCATCTCTGATTGGCTGTTTGCTCAGGAGCGTAATACTCCCGGGATGGCTCGTGACTTGGCGTTCTCTGTCCCTAGGCACATGCGCAATTTATCTGTAAACTTGGGAAAGCACCAGATGTCAGCGCCATCTGCTGGCTATCACTGCTCACTGCGGCTTCCTACAGTAAATATATGTTTTCTGATGGGCTCATGCTACCCCTGTGAAGGGGGTTGTCATCTACAGGTTGAGAACCACTGTTTTAGAGGTTCTCTGTGAATCATACTTTAGTACAATCCTCAGTCTTTTAAACTAGCAAGTTCATTATACTAACTACTGCATACACAGTCTTACAATCTCACCTGCCTCTTCTACCTCTCTCTATGAATGTATGATTACACTGCTTTTTATTTGGACAATACAGGATATCTATCTCAGTGTACATTCACCTGATTAGCATAGTCTGCTTGCCACAGTTCACAAGAAGTGAACAAATTCAGAGCTGGATTCCTAATGCCTCTGCTTCTGGCAGCTGTACTCCTTCCTAGTAAAGACTCTATAACAAGCTATTGCATCAATAAAACAGATATTTATCTACAGACAGGAAATGACTAAGATGGCTTATGTAAATTGCTAGGTCTAATACCATAAATAACTTAGGAATTTAACAATTTATATTGTTACTTTTACTCATTTATTATATGGTTTTATCAAGAACCACAATAGAGCAGGTCACAGAATGGTTGTGATCTTCTACATTTTTGTATTTAGAATTAGAAAAACTAAAGTCCATAGGCATGAATAAAGCCATCTTAAACTCTCAGACTTTGATCCAAAGTTCTTGGATATTGCTCCATATGCTAAACATAAACCAGAAGAAATTCTAGATTGTTGGATGCCATTTACTCTATATTCAAGTTGTAGGTATTTTAGATAATCCTTTATTTTTGAACTTCCATGATGGGCAATAGAACTGTGTGTTTGGACTTTAGTACACTATCCTAAATCCAGAATTAAAGGTTTAAAATAAAGTATCTATCTCTGGCATGCTTTAATTTAAGGTTTTGTTCTGTGAGCTAAAGGAGAACTCCCCAACACAGAGCTAGTGAGTCCTAGTGAGTCTTAGGACTCTCACACAGGCAGAAAGACATGGTGTATATGTCTAACACAAGTAACTTGAAGAAAAAGTCTTGAGTAGAGATTGTGGCCTATACCATTCTCCCAGAAATGTAAAAGCCTTCATCAATTTTACTCTTACTTCCTGACATTCATCATAGGAAGTGTTACTAAATATTCTGGATTACGTGTGCTAATGTCAAGTCAATTGCCAAGGAATATGATTTCTATTCCATCCAAAATACGTTCAAGAAAGGTACATGGAGCACTGAGTGCCTGGTCTATGATGAGTGAAAGACAGGACATTGTTTGCCTGCAGATAATATTCACTGTGATAGAGGAGTGAGAAGAAAATCAGACTGTTAGAGAATGAATAGACTAGGCAATATTTTAATCTTTTAGTTAGTTCTATTGTCATTGCAATCAAATACTCAACAGAAACAAATTAATTCAAAAAACTTGCAAAGCAAAATGAATAATCACATCTAGATTGATGGATCTTTTAGGGGAAATTTTGTTTTTAATTCCAGTTACAGTTTCTGAGAAGGTATTGGCATAAATAAGACTATACTATCATGGTATGAGTGTGTCTAGCCCAGGTATGATTGTTAGTCATCATCTTAGTCTCCATTGTATTTTGCTTCTTTATTTCCTTCCTTTCTTTTTATTTCTCTTCACCATGATCCTTTATTCTTCTCCTCCCCTCCCCTTCCTTCCCCTGCTTTTCTCTCCTCTCTATCTTTCCTATCTTCTTCTTTCCCACATTTTTCTGTCATTCCTTCTCTCTCTCTCTCTCTCTCTCTCTCTCTCTCTCTCTCTCTCTCTCTCTCTCTCTCTGAGGCAGGGGTTCTTTGTATAGCCCTGGCTATCCAGGAATTCACTTTGTAGAACAGGCTGGCCTTGAACTCAGAAATCTGCCTGCCTCTGCCTCCCAAGTGCTGGGATTAAAGGCATGCACCACCATTCCCTGGCACATTCCTTCTCTTAAGCTAGCACCAGAAGTGTAACATCCTGATACTTCTTCCCTGGTGTTCTGAGAATGGAATAACCTGTATATCTGTATGGGCTCTGTGGTCAATCTAGGCCCCCTAACTGGATATAGTATTTGTTAGACAAAGGTTAAGTATCAGGTTCATTTTTAACTTTTTATATAATATTAATATACATCTGGATAATTTTACAGGTGTGTACAATATATTTTTATTATACTCACCCACTACTACCTCTTCTAACTTCCCTCATGTCCCTCTCAACTTTATGGCCTCATCATTTTATTTTTTATAACCAATTGAGTCTCTATCTAAGTGCACATAAATTTGTGATCACTCAGTAGAACACAAGCAACAAACCAGTATCCATAGCCTCAAAGGAAAATTACTACAGAAGTCATCAATGGCTCTTAGTCCCTCACCTAAAGGTAGGAACTCACACACCTCTCCCTCATTTGTGATGGCCTCAAATTCTTAGGACAAGGTCAGAAGGCAGCCACTTCTTTTGCCAAAATATCACAAAAATGGCCTCTAATCTAGTTGCTAAAATATTGTTCCCTTCTGAAACCTCTTGAGCAGGGCCTCCAAAATCCACAGTGCTGTGAGCAATAATATCTTTTGAACTTTTATTAGGATGGGCAGTTAAACCATTTTTTTTCTAATCCAAAGTTCAAAAGCCTTTCACATTCCTCCCAATACCAGTGTGGTCAGAACTGTCACAAAAAATATAGCCCACTGCCCTGTACTAATTTCTGTCTTAGTTGATTTTCTATTGTTGTGATAAGCAATGATCAAGGCAACTTATAAAAGAAGGAGTGTAATTGGGCTTACAGTCCCAGAATGTTAGAGTCTATTATGGCAGAGAAAAAGCATGACAGCAAGTAGTTAATGTAGCAGCTAAGAGTTCATATCTTGATCCACAAGCACATTGGAAATGATGTTTCTGTCACATCTCTTCCAACAAGGCCACACCTCTGCAATAGCTACTCTTGGTGTAACCTTCACTTCATTGGAATTAACTAAAACACAAGTGACTGGGTACAGCTGTGAAGGATTTTTCTTAATTAATCATTTAATGTGTAAAGAAACACCATTAAGCCTGATTGATCTTTGTGAGGTGGGAAGATCCTCCTTTATTCTGGGTCACAAGCCTTCTAATGGAAGCCGATATAAAGGACATGGAGGAAGGAAACTCTTCACTCTTTGCCTGCTTGCTGTCACTATGGCTGACAAGTCTATTCTTTCAGTGGCATTAGAGCCTACTTATTTGTGATTCCAGTGAATATGGATGATCTATGAATAAAATCATTTACTATTATTATAATCCACCTCTTACAGTTTTCTCCATAGTTTGTCACTGGAGAAAGCCCTTAGAAGATGGATTTTTTAGAACACTCTAAATACAAATTAGAGTAGATAGAAGTGACCCAAATAAATAATAGATGAAGCAAGTAAGAAGATGGCATAAAAAGAATCAATGTTCAGTCATCAATTAAATGTGTGAGGTGAAGGAATGATTATCAACTGTGAACATGAACAACAAATTCTTAATGTTGAACATATTTTTAGAAGATTACTTGACCTGACTTTCATTCAACAGATGCACAGGTAATTGTTGAGTGATTGAGTCTGGCTCAGCAGAAAGAGAGAAAAACTAGAAAAAAAAAACTAGAAAAAACTAGAAGCACAGTGAGATCATCATGTTGAAAATATCCAGGGATTAAGAAGTGTAAGAATGCTACTGAACTTGTTAGAGTAAAATTGTTCTTCAGAGACATGATTCTTACAAGTGGACTACTCTTACCTCAGGGATATAGGAGATACTACTAATCTCTGAAAACAACTTCTTCAGCCTAAAACTCATCAGGCAGAGTTGATGAACAACTTCATTACTTCTTTAGTGCTCCTTTGGTAGAGCTGAAATGCATTATAGTTGCCACTGGTGTCTGCCTTCTGGGAGGTTGCAACATTAGACAAGTGTTTAATCCATGTCAGACATGAACTGGATCTGTGAAGGGCACTTCATAGCAAAAGTGAAGCAATAGTTTTAGTGTTCAGAAATATCAGAAAACTAATGAAATTTTCACTTGTGCTTGAAAAAAAATGTGCCTTGATTTGTCAGGATTAAACACACAGTGGTTGCTCATCATTGCAGATTAATAAAGTCACCAGAATAATTTAGAAAGCAATTGAGTACTTAATTTTAATTAGAGGTTTGATTGGTATTATTGAAATGAAAAAGAGAACTCACTCCCTCACCTCCTAAATGTTTCTTTCCTATTGAAACAATAATTAGTATGTCAGTTTTTAGTTCATTATTTGGTCTTTTATTAGATTATGCATGAAATAACTGCCAAAGAATAGGAAATTTCAGGCAGAGAATGTCATTCAGCATGGCTCCAGGCTAAGTACTAAAATCAAAAGAAGATAGAAAATCACATCACTCTCAGGGCTCCTATACTTTGTTCTTGGACAAGGTAGAGTCAGATACTGTTCAGCCAAATGGTTGTTTTACATATAAATGCCTGAAAAACATTATGATTCTATTAGAAAATTAATCAAATTGAACTTTATATTTAAGGGAAAGATATAGTAAATTGATATAGGAACATTTGTCTTATAGTTCTGAAACTCCTCATCAAGCACAGAAATTTCTACATTCCTCTTAGGTGAAACTATCTTATTTCAAGTAATCTGGATCCTTCTTCCTATCCAATGTTATTTCATGTTTCAAATGCTTTGACTGGCAGGTCAGAGAACAGTAAAAGACAGATAAATGTGATGGTGTTGCAATTGTTCCAGACCATGGAACAGTATGGAAAGTATCGCAGTTCATTTCTTAAGTTCATAATACAGATGGAACTCTAGAAGCCTGACACCAATGTTTTTTTATAGATCCAGGGTGAAAATCAATGTGTGGAACTGGCTTCCATGTCTCAAATGATTCCCGAGCCTGCTATTACTCATAACAGATTATTCCTAGAATCTGGGCAGAAAATGTCTAGGAAGAATTTGGTTTCCTTATATTAGTATTCTCTGTCCTCTGTCTTTGTCTCTTTCCATCTTCAAAACATGTATGAGACAGATCTTTTTTTTTTATCTTATTTTTAATTTCCATGTTAAGAACTGAGAGGAATATTGCTGGGGTTGATTGTAGTGTGTAGTGTATTTGTGGAGTCTTAACATCTGAGGAATTTTCTACTTTAAAGAAATGCAGACTCCTGAAAGTCTGGTTTTTTTGTTATGTAATTCAATAATTCTGTTACCCATAGAAATTTGCTTTCTTATCTGCTTGGAGTTTGGACCTAGGAGATAAGCCCAGTCTTGAGTAATTATTCTCAGTCAATGTAAACTAGAAGGCAACTCATAGGAAATTTCTTTGTCATGATATGGTTATATGCTTAAATTTGCCCTGCAGATGATCTATATTTGCTGCAAAATATAGAAGGACGTTCCTAAAGATACCAAGACCAGCATTGTGAGACAGAAAGCAAGCAATGGTGTTTCAGAAGGCCAACTGAAAACCTATGCAGCAATGGTGTATCTTACTCAGCAGTTGCTATACATCACTGTAGTTGTGTCTAGCTTGTTCTATTGAACCTGGTGGTAAAGATTAGTCAATGAATTGGAGTTTATACCATTAGAAATGACTTCATTGTCAACAGTGAGAGTTAATATAAAAATTATATCTAGCTCCACCTCTGTTAATTGTGTACCTTCGAAAACAAGTTAATTTAAAAGTAATTGTTCTTGCATATTGACTGCCATGTTTTGTTTGTTTGTTTTTTGTTTTCTTTTGTTTTATTTTTTAATTTTCTGATTTCTGTCATTACTAAGTACATATCATTATGAAATGCTCTGATATCACCTCTGTGTTATAAATTGACAGACTTAAACTTAGAATCTAATTCATGGACTTAGAATCCAAACAATCTCTTTGATCATCTTTGATGTAAGAATAAACATGATGTAAAAATATTGAAACAATTGTGACTGTATCTAATATCTTTTAAAAGTTTCTATCTTATCATAATTGGGCAGAGAAAATACTTCCATGGTATAATAAGTGACATCAGAAAAGTGTATTCCCTTTACATTTTTTGGTGCTTAATTTTAATTTATTTTTAAAAATAAACTATTATTTTAAAAACTTTCATAAAAATAAAAATATTAGACATCAAAATTAGCCAGAACCCAAGTTTATACAATTTAATCAACTTATGAACACATAGAATTGACATTTTGAAATGAAAACTGTGAAGCTTTTTTTTAAGTTCTACTATATCTAGAATGTTGAAGGAGCCTAATTTTAATTGATGCAACTGTTAAAAGTGCCAATACTCTCTAGTAGTAGAGCTCACAGAAGGCCATACTGCCAAAGACTTCCATTTAAGATGTTGCCAGGCTAAGTGCCTGTGAGATAGAGGATGCTGTACAGATCCTATGGTCATGGGGAAAGTGATTCTAGAAAAATAGCAGTCACCAAAAACACAGAAATCGTTACTCTTCTTAAATCATAAACCTACAGGATGTGTCCCTTTTGGGGGTCACCTAAGACTTTCAGAAAACATAGATATTTACATTACAATTCATAATTGTATCAAATTATAATTATGAATCAGCAATGAAAATAATTTTATGTTTTTTGCATTACCAAAACATGAGAAACTGTATTAAAGTGTCATAGCATTAGCAATGCTGGGAACCCCTGTCTTAAGTATTCTTTCTGATGGGGAAGGGGAACAATAAGTAAGAGAGATATGCAATATTGACAGATAATTCTAACTGAAATTTAACAAGGAGGTTTTAGTTAAATGAATATTTGACATGGAAAATGTATGAGCACTCTGTTAAAGGCCAGTCTCACCCAAAATCCTGAAATTTAACTGATGGTCATTCTCATGACATGAAGGTTTGTAAAATATTGACCCTCAAAACAGTTGTAATATAAGAAGCAGTACTCACAGGGTATGCCAGTGAATTTGAGATTAGTCTCATTGTTCCACCTCTCCCTTTGTTCAACTCTCCCTTGCCTTTCTTTCCAATAATTCCCATTGTTCCCCAGACAGTTTCACATCTATTCTCATGTCATCTGTACTTACATGATTTTATGGATATATAAAGTTTTCAATCCACAATTGGAGAAAATATCTTGCACTTACTTGTTTGAAATAGTCTTAATTTATTTAATAAAATTATCTCAGTTGCATTCATTTCCCTTCCAACGACAGAACTTTATTGTTCTTAAAGGTTGAAAAAAATCATCCTACTGTGTTTATAGGACATGTATTTTTTATTGTTACTACATGCATGTGCATGTGTGTGTACGTGAGAGTGCTTGTGCTCACATAAGAATGCTATAGAGTATGTATAAAGGCATAATGACAACTGGAATGTGTTGGTTTTTTCTTTTTCAGCATGTGGGTACCAAAAATTTAACTCAGGTCTTCAGGCTTGACAGTAAGTGCCTTTACTTGCTGAAGTTTTGCAACAGGTCTGAATACATTTTCTTTGATGATTTCTATTTTGATGAGTACCTAGGTTTATTTCATAATTTGGGAATTCTTAATAGTGCTGAGATAAATACTGATGTGCAATTATCTCTGGGATAGGTTTCACCCCAGGGAGTAAGCCTTAAATTAAATCAGATCTTGGTTAGTCATTCCCCGTAAGCTCTATGTCACTATTGCACTGTCTCCACAAGGATGATTCCATCACTCACCACCCACTCCTGTAACTCCAGTCTCTTGAGAGTTAGGTGTGTCTTCTCTGACTGAACCCAGATCCAGCAGTCCCCGACTGTATATGCGTTGGGGGCCTCATATCAGCTGGTGTATGCTCCCTGGTTGGTGGTCCAGTGTTTGAGAGATCTTGGGGGTCTAGGTTAACTGAGACTACTGGTCCTCCTACAGAGTTACCCTCCTCGGCTTCTTCTAGCTTTTCCCTAATTCAACCTTAGGGGTCAGCTACTACTGTCCATTGGTTGGGTAAAAATATCTGTATCTGACTCTTTCAGCTGTTTGTTGGGTCTTTTGGAGGACAATCAAGATAGGTCCCTTTTTTTGTGAGTGTTCTATAGTCTCAGTAATAGTGTCAGGCCTTGGAAC
>JADRCD010230435.1:0-23343 GCA_019843815.1 Montemys delectorum
CTTCTATAATGTTGACAGGAGTCAACACATCAATTGTTTATGAGAAAACAGTAAAACCTTGTACGAAGGTCTCAATAGAAAAGAATGAAGGGTACTGACTTGAACAAAACAGGCTACTCAATCTCTCTCTGGTGATACCCAATTTTCAAAAAGGAAAGGAAATACAAATCCTTACTCTTGAGCAAATTTGCATGAATTTAGATGAGTCAGGAAAAGAAAAGTTATAGCTGGAGATGGTGAGAGCTACACAGACATAGTCCTCTGCATTGAGCCAGCTTCACTAATTTCCGTTAGAACTGAGACTCAATGCTAACCTCTAAGATAAATATCCTTAGATGCTAGCAGTGTCTAAATTATTTGAAGATAATGTTTTAAATTATTCACTCTAAAATGAGCTCTAGAGCAAACAGTATAACACAGGTGCTTAATGTACGTTCGGTTATTTCTCATTGATTTAATTGTCTCATGAGATCACAAATTTAAAGACTCTTTTTATTGCTTTTTTATTACTTTAGGTATCCACAATTATGAATCACTATCTTGTAACCTTCACCCTAAAATATGATAGAGTTACGCTGCATATAAAAATACCCAAAATTATGACTTGCTCAAAAAGTAACCTAAAGTGATAACTATTATAAAGTGCAGCTTAGCTCTCTTCTCCCAATTACTTTCTTGTTCTAAATGATAGGGACTACCTGACATCAATTAGTGAGTTTGCTATTTATCTTGTGAGCTCACCTTGTGTTGATACCATTTCCCACTGCGAGTCTATCACACATAGAATCTTACAGCAGTGCTTCCAAACGATAATAAAGAATTTCAAGGACAGCAGACCTTTCAAGGTGAAGAATTTCACATAAAAACAGCTCCAGTGAGAGGTTATTTTCTGTCAGTCTATAAATATCAGCAGTCACCTGTGAAAGCTGAAGAATGACCAATCTTTCACAGGGTGTTTTTTTTAATCATAAAAAATATAGAAGAGGGGTCAGAAAGATGGTGTATGGCTGGGTGAAAGCACTTCCTACCAGGCAACAAGTTCTGAGTTCTGTCCCTAGAACCTGTATGACAGAAGGAGAGAATTGACTCATGAAATTTGTCCTGTGGCCACTCATGTGTGCTAAGGTACAGGAGTATCTATGCACACAAACACACAATAAGTAAATATTAAACGTAAAGAGAGGAAAGCCAAACGTATACTTTTCCAAAAACTTGCACAACTCCGAAGTCGTGTTTCATGGAGCTTTTATGGTCTATACCATTGCTTACTACAATCTTACAATAATTTCAAAGTCAAAAGCAAGCAGACACTAACTCATCTATCTGAAGAAGCTATAACACTTGTTTGTGGTGTGTAAAATATCAGCTACAATGTACACTACAAGTGAATTACACATCAGTTTCTTTCAGTATGTTATTTAAGCAATAGTCATTAGAACTCAGGAGAGTTACCTATTAAAATATATGTGGGCAGTATAGCTCAGGAATATGCAATTCAGAAGAAGACTCATAAATAAAACCCAACTTTATTTCTATTATTATATATTGTGCCTGCTGGCATTTAATGTGTATGTGATTTGGGGTTCCTATTACCCCTAAATTCCCCAATTCCTGAAGAAAACAACACTGGAGACTCCAATACCAACTATGTAATCTTGGAAACAAATGTGACACATAACTAAATAACTTTGAGGAGAGTCTCAATGGAAAACATTTAAAAGTCATTATTATTATTTTATTTTAGAAATTTGTATGTGTATGTGTGTGCATATATGTGTATGTGTCTCTCTATGTCTGTGTATAAAAGGTGTCAGATCCCCTAGAGCTGGAGTTATAGGCAGTTGTGAGCCACCTAACCTGGATGCCACAAACTCATCTCTGGTCCTCTGAAATAACAGCAAGTGTCTCTAACTGCTGAGCCATCTTGCCAATCTCTATAGCGTGCGTCATCAATCATGCAAAGTAGCCAGTGTGTACTTCTAGTTTGCCAGCCTCCTTTTATTTCTGGCTGAAATAGTACTCTAGCTTATCTTTGCTAACCTATACTCTTAATTAAAATGATTTTGGTGAAATAATAATTCAAATTCTTCCTGCCCTTTGCTATTGCTGCTCCGGTAAGAGGTACCTGGACTATACATCTAAAGCTCGGTTGTTCAAAATTTGTTAGATTCTCTAAAATAACCCATATGCTTCCCATAAATACTTTTCCTTTCTTAACTTAAGCTCCAAAGAACTCCAGGGGACATAATACATGATAATGGAAATCAGAAGTGGGGTTTCATTTCTGAGTCTTGCTCCTAGTGCCACAGACTAATGAACTACACTGCCCATCTACATTTGAGCAGGCAGTTCTCCTGAGTCCTCATGACTATTGCTTGAGCACGGTGTTGAAACATGCGAGGCAATGGGTGGCTCATCTGGAATACGCATTTTCAGTGTCGGCTCTTCTGTCATGCTACAAACAATTTTATATTGGAAATTCTCTTCTCATTTTTCTTGTATGTGTTGATACCATCTCACTTGCAAAAGTATTTTCTTAGGCTATGATAAATATTAAATTTTGTTCAGTCAGTGTATATTGTAATAATGTATTTTATGATGTTTAACATTGTGAAATACATTTTTTTCAGTACATAATTCATTCCGCAGTTAATGTCACATAGATGAGAATATTACTGAGGTTAAATAAGTTTCTGGATCATGCAGTTGGTAAATCTGCAAAGTAGAGTCACAAACCAAATTGTCTAATTCAAACTCTGATATTTCCCTTACATTACAACATGAAGGCCTAATAATCCTATGGCATCGTGTAAATGGTCCTCTTGGTGCATTAGTAGATAACTGATTTAGAAGAATTGACACAAATCTCTGAGATGTGGAATATAAACAGCAAAAATTCAGTCTACATGTAATTTTGCATGTGGATCATAATTTGAACTTGAAAGTCTAAATGTATTAAGAATGATTAAAGGTGTGGGCTAAAGATATGCTTTTAACAACGTCACAAGATTTTATTGGAACGTCGCCTGCTTTATTTATTTTATTCCACTCAACCTGTGTACATCTGATGGACCTGACGGACAACGGTCTCACCTTGTGCTGTGATGGAATCCCCATAAATTCTAGGCCTGGGAGGCTTTTTTGGGGGGGACTATGTCATCAATAAAACTTGACTCAAGTCACAGGCTTGTGGAACTTGGTTATTGACAAAAAGACCCAGGCTCTGTCAGTGACTGGCGTGGGTATCCAAGCTGCTAGCTCTCAGCTTCGTGTCTTATGAAATATGATGCATTATGCTGAGAGGTGGAGTAGTGGCTGAAACCCAGGCAGAGCTCTAACATGTTTCTACAAACTCTTTATCTGCTCAAAGCACAATCTGAGGATCTGAGTTGGCATTAAATTAGAAGGAAAAAAATCCAGAATTGTTTTAAAGATTCTAAAAGCACCAATAGCAGAACTCAACATTCACACACACACACACACACACACACACACACACACACACACACCAATTTTGGCTCTTTACAAAATGGTAGTTTACACTACATGACACATGGCTTGTTTTAAGTCATGCTAATGTGGTCTCAATCCTCTCAAAAGGTCATTCTTGCCAGAAACATAGGTCAAAACAATAACCAGAGAAATACTTCACCACACTACCCGGCTCTCTCCTTCTATGTTTACCAGTAAGACTGGCACATCTCTGAGTTAACTTTCTGTGGGACCTGCCAGTCTGGAACCTGATTTTGGATGCTATGATTTGCTCTTGTCTTGGTACACATCTACAACTCTCACTTCCACAAAATAAAATATAAAATATAAAGAACCAGTTTATACAGATCTATTAAACTGTCTCAAACAAAACAGAATGACATTTAATTCTCAACCACCAAGCACAAATGAGACAGCAGTAGCCAACAGAAGAATCATAAGGAAAAGTCTGGGCAAGAGCTTTGATCTCCGCTGGATATGCCCACCATGGTTACATTAAGAAACTTCTTACTTTGTCTGGAAAAAAGCTTCGGAGCAGGTCTCCACTGTAGTAGCACATAACTGGAGAGATTTACTGGGAAATGTGAGCTAAGCATATTGTATACACACACACACACACACAGAGAGAGAGAGAGAGAGAGAGAGAGAGAGAGAGAGAGAGAGAGAGAGAGAGAGAGAGAGACTGCTTTCCAGAATCCTTGAAGTACTACACTTTCCCCCAGCAACTTCCTAGCCTCTAGCAACAAGATTCTTGAATTATGGCCACACATCTACACCCTGTTGCTCTATGAAGATAATAAAGAAACATTGTAATGTGTTAGGTTTGGACAGCCTCTCTCTGAGGCAACACAGATGGCAAGAGAGAAAGACTATCAATCTACAACTGAAGCAAGAGGGGAAAATTAAAATCAAATCTTCGGAATAAATCATTTGCTAGGGAGTGGGTAGATGACAGCGTGTGACAGAGTGGAGTAGCGACTCCAGGGAGAAGGCTCAGGAGGATCCTGTTTCAGAACCCAAGTGGAAAGTGTCATGTGTGCCTTGGGTTAAAGCTGAGCAACTGTGGATCCACAAAAGAATTGCAGGACTCAAATTCCTATGAAACCAAGCATTGGTCCTTTCAAAAAGGTTGATCCAAAAGCTAGTTAGAAATGCACAGTCAGCAAAGATTTGTAATGCATACAAAAGAATGATGACATTCTTCAGCCCATCAGCTCCATCCAGCGAGGAGCTTTCCACAAGTGTGTGCAATTGTACGAGAAGAGAAAGAGACAGAAGAGGGAGAAGACGAGAGAGAGTTCTCCTGATCATTTGGTGGTAATCGTTATTTACATTGTTGATGGCTGGGCTAGGAATTCAACACAGCCTCATAATGCCAAGCAAACCATCTCCACCTACAAACAGACGAGCCCCAGCCGCCCAGTTTTGTTATTTTTCAGTAAACTAAAGTTTAAGCTACAAGGCTTCCAAAGCCAAGAATACCACTATGCTTCTACACATCACTTCTGGTACTTAGTGTACATGGAGCTGCTGAGAACTACTTCTCCATTATCCAATTAAAATCCTCATGAGTTTTAAAATTCTTTGACTAAATAATGGAAAGTATGTATGTAACCAAATATATACAAAAAGAGGGAAATACTTTTGAGTATTTTCAGAAGGAAAAAAAAAAAAAAAAAGAGTTGCCCAAACTGTCAAACTCTGCTAGGCGAAGACATCTGCATTTACTTTATTTCAATGGGACTTCGGCAGACACATGACAGACCAAAACTTAATATTTTAAAAACACAGAAAAATATTTAGAATCAGCTGTTTATTTCTGTTTATTGTGAGCACTACATTTTGGTGCTGGGAAACTTTTACTGGAGCAAGCCGATCACCCTGTTCTTGATGTTCTGCGGCCTATAATTGGACAACTTCATAGCCAGCATCTGATTCAACTGAACTTCAGAGGACTGAAGAGAATAATTTATCTTAACAAAATCATGATGCTAGCTGCTGGAATCTAACCAGAGAGCCGCTGTGCTGGGACCCTTGAAGCTGTCAGGTTCTCTCAGGAGGTGAGATTCTGGGCAGAAGGCTCTTTCATTTGCATCTCCCTCCCAAGGCTGGTCTATAAGCAGCAGAGGACTAGATCAAAGGCCTCTTCTTTAGTGGTTTCTAAAGTTTTACCTCAGCTCTTTTGTGAGGGTGCTGCAGATTAGAAGCAGGACCTTGCACTGTTAAGCAAACGTTCTATTAAGGGGCTCCATTCTCCGCCCCTTCGACCCTTCGTGCCTCACCTCTCACAGAGACAGCTGCTTCTCCTGCTCTCCATCAGCACAAAGCAGCAGCATCAATACTACGGCCCTCAACAGTTGCTGAAATGGGAGCCTCCCTTCTTAGATCTCAAGATCAACTTCTCTAGCCTTGTACAGTACCTGAACCAAGAAGCTGTGACCACGTGTGGCTCTTTAAAGTTTGAGCCCTTCCCCTTAGCATCCTGAAATAGAATACATGTTCACAGTTGAATATACCAAGTGCCTTTAAGGAAGGGTTAGAACAACTTCTTCTAAGTACAGATGAGTCAATAAAACTAGGCATGGTTTCAAGAAGTTAAGGCAGGAGGATTGGCAAGGTATTTCAGTATAGCCTATGCTACATACTGAAAATCAGGCTAACCTGGCCTACAGGGAAGACCTTGTACCTAAAAACAAAAATATACCACCACTATTACCACTCATTACCAACAATAACAGCAACAAAACAACAACAAAGGAAATGAATTTTTTTTTTAAAATATCTGAAGTACACACATTAAAGAAGCATATTTTTTTCTGATAGTTTTAGACAATACAGTAATTTACTTAGGCACGCTCTCTTTACATATTGATAGGGTCCCAAGAGATGCTAGAATGTCTTTCTGGATAGTTTTAGGACTTTAAATTTAATGAACATCACAGGGACAACAGGCCTTGTAATAGCACACACCAACTAATGTAAAACAGTTACTTCATCCCCTAGCCTGTTAAGAGGCCAGTAGAGTCACTGTACTGCATTAACTTGCACTTCTGGGCCTCTGGATGGTAGTTGTAAAACTGCAAGTGTTTGGATGAGCACATCCCAGGCCTTGATGGTGAGTGCTTTTCACAGAAAGCAATGAGTCACACAGCTTTTACAAGGGCATCTGCTTCAAGAAGAAAGCCTGGGGACGTGGAATGAACCATCTGCCTCTGCCAGAAGAGCATCAGGAGGCACAGCCACGGACAGCACGTGAAGCAGAGGAAGTTACACCATGTAAATCAAAGTTTCATTTTGCTGTTTAGAAAATGGCTCTTGGCAGCAGGCTCTCATTGTTTGCAACTGTAGTAAGCGGTAGAGTGTGGCCATGAAGTTCGGAACGTTTTCATAACCCTGTGCACACAGGCACAGTCCTCCACGTTGCCTGTCACTGGAGTGTCACTTTTTTATGACTGTAAATCATGGAAATATTTCCATCAACATATCATGTTTGTTGGAGAAATGGCTCAGTGGCTAAGAGCACTTTTTGCCTCCAGGGGAAGAGAGTTCAATTCCCAGCACCCAAATCAAGTGGTTCATAGCTGCGTATAACTCCAGTTCAGGAGATCAGATACCTTTTTCTGATCTACAAAGTCACCTCCTCACACACATACACAGGCATACACATAAATAAAAACTAACCAATCAACTATAACTGGGCATTACACAGTTTGTAGGCCATATTGAACTGAACCTTTAAGTCTATGTAGAGATGTGTTCTGAAGAGCATTGTTTATGTGATTGCCAAATAGCAACTCGAAAATGAAAGGGTCCTAGTTCCTATTCCATATGGTGTCTTTCACGTAATTCATAGAACTGTGGTGCTTTCGAAGGCTTATTAAAGCAGTTATAAAATGCTAGATATGCAGTTTATTTCTAGGCTTAAGGGATTCATATTTTGGGGAACTGACTGAAATTAGACAATGACACTCTTCCCAAAGTGTTTCAGCACAGTTTGAGTTCTCTTTAGTATCTGAATTTGATGAGTAAACTTTTCTCAATGACAATATATTTAACTTTAGTGGGAAATTTTGGTGGTATAATATTGCATTTTGGATAATCAAATTGGACTTCAATAGGCTAAATGTAAGAAGCCTACCAGATAGTTAATACCCTCGCTGTCTTTGCTTTACGTAATGTCGCCTGTTTATTCAAATTTAATGTACTTCTGTTGAGAAAGTCCAATTGTATGTAGAAGTCCATCTCTAAGAGTTAAAAAAAAAAAAGGCACTATTGTTTTAAAGGTAATTATTTGACAAAATGTGCACTATGCCTTCTCTGAATCTGTTCTTACATAAATCTACATTTTTCTCAAGTAGAATTAATGACAACAACAATAAAAAGGGCAATGAAAATAATTTGTATCTGTGTTTATTAGGAAATAAGTTTGAATGTGAATCAAAAAAGGTTGTTATAGTGTTACTCAATGAAAGTCAAATTCCATTTATATTTTTGTTTGTTTGATTTTATTTTAATTAAAATATTATTATATCACTTCCCACTTTTCTTCCTTGCTCCAGCCCCTTTCATGTTATGTCTGCTACAATCTCTTCTTAAGTTCATGGAATTTTTTTCTTTGATTGTTATTGTTACATATAATACACAATAAATATAAACACATAAAGATAGCCTGCTGAGTCATTAGTATGTCTCCTGTGTATATGACTTCAAGGCTGACAATTTTGTAACAGATAACGACATCCAGAGTTCATCTCTAGCACAGACTATTTCTCTCCTACTCAGAAGTCATTACTTGCTTGTATCTCTTTGCGTAGGGTTGAACCCGGTAAGATCTTCCCTCTCCACATTAGTGTTCCTATTGGTATTATAATGATTCATGTCTTGTTTTGGAAGCCATATTGTTGAGGGATCATGGGTCTATCCAGTATGGCAAAATATCCCTAAATGTATAATAGTGCCACTCACATCTCGGTGGTAACCAACAGCTCTCTACTTGTTAAGTCTGCTCACATATAAGAAACTCTCCCTAGTGAATAGAAATCTAGTCAATGACCCAAAACTAGTAACACCACGTATCTTAGAGTATAACCTACTATTACCATTTTAATAGACAAGCATGTTTCTTAACTATAATCTAAAACTTAAACCTATAAATAAGTGTAGCTCTCACCCCACATCAAAGAAGCTTCCATTTGCAATAAATGGAGACCGTTACAGAAAGCAACTGGTCATAATGTAGGGATTAGTGATCATGTGGACCCTAACCCCAAAAAACACATTCTCAACTACTCCTGCACCTAAGGCCCAGGGAACGCCATAGAAGACACAGCACAAAGACTTAAAAGATAGAGGGTCAGGAAGTTTGCCCTAAAATTATATCGCTAATTCCATTTCTGAAATCGCATTCCAGACATCTGATATTTATTTTTATAAGATCTGTTTTCTGAAATAAGACACATGGTAGATAATATTTACCCTAGCTACATATTCACAGATTCCAGCAAGTGAAGTATCTTAATGCCATAGATACAACCACCACTACTAATGTTTGTATGCCAAGTGTAACAATTTAAACAGTTACTGTCACTTTCTGTTCGATATAAAATGGTTGGTTGTAGAGCTATAAAATGTGTATTATACTATATGAGAATTAATGTTTTACTACTGACTATATTAAATTCTATTGCTTTCTATACTTACTAAGAAAATATTATGCAATTCTAGTACATGAAAATGATACTATAGCTATAACTGCCTTCTGTGCTTTTTGTTAATTACAACTTTAACAATTGTTTCAAAATACTTAATCCTATGATTTTTGCAATTCATTACTAAAGGTGCATTTAAGACTGTAACATATGTAGCTTCTGGGACATATGTAACATATGTAACAAAACAGTGTTTGAAGCTGGAGAGATAGGCTAGGCAGCAAAGTGCTTACCACACAAGCATGATAGTCTGCATTCAAGTCCTATAGGCCATATAAAAAAAAAAGCCAAGCATGGTGGCACACTTGACATCTCAGTGTAAGTAGACCAAGACAGGCAAATCCCTGAGATTCACTGAAAAGACCACCTAGCCTACTGCTCTGTGAATTCAGGACTAGTTAGAAATTCTGTCTCAAAGGAAAAAGTGAATAGTGCCTGAGAAACAACAACCACGTAGCTCTGTGGTCTACCCACACGTCCATGCACTTGCACACACAGGCATTTACACACACACACACACACACACACACACAGAGAGAGAGAGAGAGAGAGAGAGAGAGAGAGAGAGAGAGAGAGAGGCACAAGCACACAGAGATATACATAAGATAGGATAAGATCCCTCAGATAGAGTGTCTACATTTCTCAAGGTAGAGTTGTTTATGCAAGGTATCTTGGCTTCTGCTATTAAGGCCTTTAACTGATTGAAAGCCTTTGCTCCATATTAAGAGAAATAGGCTTTATTGAAGACCCACCCAGGGAAAATAAAATCACATTTTAATAAACAAACAAACAAACCCATGTGTATATACATGTATGCGTGCTCTCTGTGACTATGTATTCATGTATTTGGGGAAACATCTGTGTGGATGCATGTATACATTTGTGCATGTAGAGGACAAAGGTTAACATCAGGTTTCTTCCTCAATTGCTTTTCTACCATATTTTTGAGACACTGAACTTGGAACTCACTGATTAACTCAACTAGCTGGCCAGCAAGGCCCAGGGATCCCATCTCCACTTCTTCAGCTCTGGTATTACGGGAGTGTAATACTTGATTTGTGTATGGGTGCTTAAGACCCAGATTCAGGTCTTCAAGTACTTATAGAAAGCACTGTACCAACTAAGCCATCTCTCCAGCCCCCAAACATTGTTTTTTATATAACATGCATTACTGATATGATATCAGTACCTATGAAAGAAAAGATACACCAATAAAAAGCATGAGTTAAGACCACACAGAAACACAAAAGTGCCTGGTCAATCGTATGGTGAAAATATAGCAACTGGATTCATTTTCTAAATCCTATGCATTTGTCACATAAATATCTTTTCCCAGAAAAGCAAGCACCTCAGGACATTCACTCTTTAGTTGCTTAAATGCAACTAAAACAAGTTGATGTTCTGTTGCCCCTAAACATATCATAATGCTTCCCATACCTTACAAATAAATAATTCTAATCTTAATTTCTAACAGTAAAACACCAATAACTTCTGGCAAACCAAAAGCAAAGAATGAAACATCTCTCGAGTGACACAAGTCGCTAAGAATTTTCTAGAACTGTATAATTTTTTTTTTAAAAAAAATTGATCAGAAAACAAATACATGTAAAGTTAATGATGTGGATAACTTCCATGAAGAGATGGGGAAAGTTTTATTTCTACTTAAAATCAGAATATATTGTAACGTTTTCCATTCCTGAAACTAAAATACCTTTGGGATCCTTTGAAGGAGCCTGGTTGGATCCAGCCCCTTCTCGTCTGGGGATGGTGCCATTTTTTTTTTTTTTTTTTGGTTGAAAGTTCTTAGTAAGTATCTCCATCGTTCTTGGTTTCATTCTTGGAACAGCCTCAGCTCAGCCTCAGGCTCACCTTGTATATGTCACATTCCAAGGAAGATTGCGCTGCTAACCACATCAACTCGTGGCATGCTTGTACAGGCTTGCTTGCCATTCATCCCTGGATCTCGGTCTTAAAAACCAATACCTTAGGGATATTTTGAAGGAAAAGCTTGTCAAACACATGGCAAAGTCTTCAGTTTCCATCCAGGGACCACAAACGTGGGAATACATTTACATGAATTTGAAAAGAAAATATTTGTCCCACAAACATAGACACTGACATTTCAAATTGGGAAAATGAACAGAGATAAAAGTACTGCTGACATGATTTAGAAGAGAATAAGGACCATGCAATCTTTTCTATTTATCTCCCAGTAGACTCTATCTCTCTTCTTTATCTCACCAACAGGATAAAGCTCACCCTTCCTGTGTTAATCAGATTTTCTTTGTGTTGTTGTGATTAAAATACATGGGAAAAAACAACTTAAAGGAAGAAGGATTTACTTTGGCTGGTAAATTGACTTTGTGGATAGCTGACTGTACTGTTATAGGCTTATGGTGAGACAGAATTTCATAGAGATACAATGGGTCCTATGGATGAGGAGGCTTCTCACCTCATGACCCCTGACAAACAAGGATGAGTGAGGGAGTTAGAAAAGGGGCAGGGACAAGAGATTGCCTCCTCAGCAGTTCTCCAGTTGACTATTTTCTCCAACCTGGAAAAGTACCTGCATCTCCTAAAGCTGTGGTCACTTCCCAATAATGTCATCAACTAGCAACAACCCACTTTTCATTGTTGCCCATAGAAGAACCTTCAGATGCAAACAATACCACTTCCCAACCGGTACTTCTTTCAGTCCTAGACTGGTCAGATGCTCACCTACTGCTTTCCCTCTTTGCTAAGGACAATGCTGTGTTGCATTCTCTACACTTCTTGTGCTATTGGACTTGTTGGGTTTGTGGTTGATGATGTGGTTTTTCTTTCTAGGTGGAGGTTGTTATAATAGCTACCTGTTCTCCTTGTGCTCTCTCTTCTCTTTAATTACATATAGATGAGACAAAGCTATCCAGCCACAGTCTGGAAGGATCTTAGGGCTCTGAGGAACTCAGCATAGAGTCCCTGTCCCTATGACCTGCACTGAACTTACACAGAAGACAAAGATTTTTATGTTGTTTCTGGTGTTTCTGGTTATTGGTTACAGTGTATACGGCAATACTAGTAAACTACCTTTTTTTCTTTTGTCTCAAATTTCTCTTTGCTTCACCATACACAAAATTTCTATCCAAAATCAAACTAAAAGTACAGATAGGTACTGGACTCTGTGTAAAGTGACATGAAAATGCTATCTATCAACTGAGAAAAATATCCTCAACACTCATTTGGTGCTCAAATAGTCAAGATGTTGTTATTGTCAATCCACACCACAGCCAAGAAAGCTGTTACTCTTTGAACATCTAAAATATGTTGTTCCACTATCAAAGTGTCAGCCATGGCCAAGCCAGTAGGAACTTTTAAAAAGTGTCTCTCAGCTGGAGTTCCTCTTTGTATCTTTCCCATTCATGACTCATCCCATGGCCATCCTAAAGCCATTTCCTCCTTTGCTACTATAACTCACATGTAAGAACAGAAAGGTTCTTACCATAGGATGCTGACCTTGGAGATCCACAGAGAGGCTTCAGGATGAAAGGGAGATGAGATCATTTTGTGTGGAACTTACATAACTATGATTTCAGAATCATCAAAGTGTTAAATCAAGTTAAGCCATAACTTTGGGTCTTGATAGAAGTGTACAAATGCTCGACAGGATAATAGTCAATTCCACAGACCAGAGATGTGTGGAGAAAGAAGGAAACTCAAGTAGCCAAGTGGAATTAGTCTTATTGTGTAGCTCTTACCAAGTTTCCCACATGTAACCTTTGGGAGCAGTCTGCTACAATTCTTTGGTGATTAAAAAACACAGGGAACTCATTAGAAATCCAAGCCCTGTTTGACACATTGGCATTTTCAACCATTGATTCTAACTGCAAACGAGTAAAATAATAAATTTAAATGTTCTAAATGTGGCCTTTGGAACTTTCTGTGTTGATGCTATCATGAGCACACATATTAAAAGTGAAATGGAAGATGAATAGTTTACAGGGTAAAGAAATATTTTCCATCTTCACAATCTATAGTTTCAAGGCTCCCTTAAGACCTTAAAATGAAGTCTACTTGGTGGTCTCAACTCTAACCCCCGGAGAATGTAGTCCACATCTCCAACACAGAACACCTGATTCTGCAGAATTTGACACTTTTTTGCAGCCTCACACAGAAGAACTGGGGAACCTGACATGCATGGAAATTAAATTATCTTCCACCCTAGAGATATGCTGTCCTCCCAGGTCAGGGTTAAATGGAGGTCAAAGGAAGGAGCTCACATTTCAACGAAGTCTGACCTAGACGTGAATCAACAGAAAACACAGCTTTCTGAGTTTTTGACAAGATGCTATTCTTATATGATCCATCATGGTATAAATCAAACAAATGTACCAAATTAATCAACTTAAAAGGCAACAAATATTTTATATTTTCAAATTAGGTGGTTATCTCTAAAGTCTGGAGTTGCCTTTAAATAGTGAGTGTGCCATGAGTTTACAGATGTATAAACAAGTCGCAGACAGTCATAGAGTCAGTCAATGTCGGAGAGATCCAACCCTTATTTCAAAACCTGCCCAGAAACTTGGAAGCCATACTTGGTTTTGTTGATTGGTAATTCACAAACCAATGTTAAGTGGCTCAGAAAGAGTTCAAACAGAAAGAGACAGGACTCATACGCAAAGTATTCATAAAAACACAGAAATACTTTTAAAGTGACATATTTTTTTCCCAATAAGGATTAATCACTGGTTTTCATGGATACTTGTTCAGTACTTCATTGTAATAGACTTACTTAAATGTCATATATAGTCAAAGGACACCCACCAGTAAGAATGGGAACGTAGATGACTCTCTGTCTGTGCCTAGGCTCAATTCTTTCTAGGCTGGCATAGTCTACTGTCGAAAACATAATAAAGATGAACTTTCAGCCAAATCAGGAATGTCAGAAACACACGTACTCCTCACTCAGCCCACACTCAGGCAAGCTTTCAAGCATTTAATGAATTTATGCAATTTCTGGACATGAAGAAAGTTTGTGTTCCTTTCAAAGCCCTGAAGACATCCAAATCTTTGAGTGCAGAAAATATGAAAGTCCCTCGGGTTCCTCTTCCCCTCCATTCCTTGTACTGTACAACACACTTCTCAAGCTGTAAGAGAAAACAAGCTTCTCTTCATTTCTGTCATTTGCATATATGTTTTCATATGGATCTACAGTTCAATGCAAGACCTCCAAATCACATAAACTCTGCTGTCTTATGAGGAGTAGCAAGTAAATAATATTCGGCCCGATTTTTCAGAACTTGGGCTATCATCTCAATAGTGTGCACGTTTGATTAAACCATGCAGACAGCCCCAAGGTCTTTGATCGACTGCACTCATATTTAGCAGCCATCCACTAAATCTGTAAGACCTCCTGCCACAACAAGTTTAAGTGTAGGGAAAATGTACACAGCTCTGCAACGTTCTCACTTTGAAATGCAGGGAGAAAACCCTCTGAAGGAAAAGAAATACAAACAGATGCAGAGGTCTTTGCCCAACAAATTGATAAAAGCAAGGAAAGGTTGTATCCCAGCTACCACCTACAACTGCCTAATTTCATCAAATTACCTACCTTTTCAGTTATTAAACATGGAAAATAAGGATGTAACCAGTGGATGCATAGCACATGTGAATATAAAATAGATAAGACACTAATTTTCAAAACCATCAAATCTCTTAAAAATCACAATTCAAATGGGGTTTTCATACAAGTTATTTCCAAGATGTCTGTCCATGACAATCTGTTCTTATGGTGGGTCTAGATCCCCAGGCTAGTTTAGCTCATTATAGTATCCTATAGCCTCTCAGACAGTAGATCTCTTTGCCTAGATGTGTGCAAAGATAAGTCCATTTTTTCTAGTTAAAACTGTAAAATCCTCTAGATAGACAGCAGAAATTTTCCATGAGTATGTCAGGTAGATATAAACAACCACCTCAGAAACAAGGTGGAGAGCCATAGAAGCCTATTAGACATGGTGGGAGCCATGGAACACTCTTAGACATGGTGGGAGCCATGGAACCCAGTTAGACATGGTGGGAACCATAGAACCCTCTTAGACATGGTGGGAGCCATGGAAGCCTGTTAGACATGGTGGGAACCATAGAAGCCTGTTAGACATGATGGGAGCCATGGAAGCCTGTTAGACATGGTGGGAGCCATGGAACCCTCTTAGACATGGTGGGAGCCATGGAAGCCTGTTAGACATGGTGGGAGCCATGGAAGCCTGTTAGACATGGCAGCCTCTGGAGAACTGGGAAGAATGGGACACGTCAGCTCCTGGCCTCAACTGACATCATCTGAGAACAGTTTTACTGGCACTCCAATTGAGATTATCAACAAAAGCAAAGCCACAGAAAGTTCACATTACTGAGAGGAAAATATATATAACCAGCCAGAACATAGTACTCTATTTATTTTCATTTAGAAGTAATAACAAGTAATAGGTGTTGATAATAAAAAAAAAATAGAGTAAAGCTCACCTACCTCCTATACTACAGCCAGCTCATTTGTACACATTAATCGAGAATGTCTGAGTCCATTCCTGTTGTTACAAGGAAATGCCACAACCCCAGTAATTTATGAGCAACAAAAATTCATTTCCCATGCTTCAGGAGACTGGGAAGTTTAAAATCAAGATGCTGGCACATGTGGTGACTGGTAGACCCTCTTTCCTCATTTATAAATTCTATCCCTTCACTGCTTCCTTTCATGGAGAAAATAACAAGAAAGATTCTCTCTGATGAAAGGCAAATGATAATATATTGGTAACAAGTCAACAAAAATGGTATTGATTCCATTCATGGGATCTTTACCTTCACTACCTAGTCACTTCCCAAAAGGCTCTGCTAATACCATCACCTCAAGAAGTCAGATTTCAATACACAAATTGGAGGAAGAAAACATTCAAAACACACTATATAATAAAATTAATAGACACATTTTATATAGCGTTATGATCTGACAGCCAAGCATGCCTATACATTTTAAATCACTTAGCCCATGCAAAAACAGTCTCCATGAGACTTACTTTTAAACTTGCATCTTAGAAATTTTTCTAAGAGAATGGTAAAGGTGGAATACATAGTGAGTTTGGAATATACTGGCTATGAAATAATATATTCACATTAGATACCATATTAATACTAGATAATGTATTCGTATTAATAATAGATTCATATTAAATACTGCATTCCTTTTTAGATACTGCATTCATATTAGATAATAGATTCATATTAGATAACAGATTCATATTTGTAATGGACTCATTAGATAATAGATTCATTCATAATGGTTCATGATGTCTCCAGGTTTGGGTAGTATATTGGAAGCAGAACACAGAACAGATTTAGATTTCTCTCTCAAAATCCATAGCAAAGTTAAGAAAGAGTGGCATGAGTCATACAGCTTTTCTTTTAAAAAGCACAAGATACAAAGAAGAGGAAGAAATGGCAGCTGTCAACTCATCCTCCTTTAGTTTACTGCAAGACAAAAGGAATTACTTAGGAGAATTGGTGAAGAGGAAAAGGAAAAAGAGAGAGAATCACTAAGATCACAATCATTTCCATCTTTTCAAACTATAACAATAATCTTATTGTATGTTATGACATACGTACCCATTGAAAAACTTCACAGGGTCTGCCCTTCAGCTGAGGTCAGACCTGAAAACATAAAAAACAGTCAGAAGACAAAGGTCTTGCATGACTTTAGAGAACGTTTTCATGATCATGGTTTGCTGACGCCAAGAAAAAAGTTGGAATAGCATCTTTAGACTCGCACAACCATGCATGACCCACAAATATCTGACTTGCTATTCTTGTTTAGAATTTTATGTTTCCACAAGGTTCCAAAGGAGAAAGTACATTTTTCCTCCATACTAAATTGTTTTTAGTAGACTAAAATGTGCCCAGAGGACTGTACAAGCTGTTATTAACTAACATGGAGATAAACTGTAAGCCAGCCAGCAGCTGGTTGCTGTAGAATTGCTTTGCTGTGCACTGAAATGATGGACGGGAATTATTTGTGGCTTCTCTGTATAGAATGCACCTAAAAAAAAGTTTAAGATTACATAAAACAATGCTTTCCTACTTTCGAAAACAACCCTCTGCTATATGTGATCTGTGTATTCAGTCAAACACATTGACTTGAGCAGGTATAACACAGTGGTAGACGTTTTATCTGGATAACCTGGATTGGGCAGCAGAGTTTTAGGCTCACAGTCAAGACAATGCCAGTCCATAAAGGGAACATGTGAGGTTTCTGTTTCTAAATACATTATATTTAAAGAAGTATGTGGAAGCCCAGATTCTGAGTTTTAACTGGCTAGAATGAACTAGAATGAAGGGGGCTGTCTACATACACTTGCAAAGGTGACAGTAAGGGTTGACAGTTTCTACAAGGGACTTTGGTGAAAAGGAAGCTGCATCCTTCATTCAAGATGCTGGTGCCCCTAGTCTATCTGATTTTCTGTTCAAGTGAGTCCAGAATAATACATTCAAAATCCCATTCTTTTTCCAACATAAGAGCTTTACTCTATGATAAAACCCTTGGACAAATGCTATCAAGTGGTTTGGAGCCTTGAGAAGACTAGAGTGCATTTACTAAAGGGGAAGCTGCATTTGTGAAAGATCTCTGTCTGCGTGTTAGCTGTCTTCAGTAAACTGCTGACTAGAATCATCGAGGAGAAGCATCTGAGTCAAATACGGAAGCTGCAGCCATTTCTCCTCCTCATCCATTTCAGCAGCTCCTGTCTGCATGGGCAATGAGGAAGTAGACTGAGAACCATAGGTCAAAAGCCTTTATTCCAGTCTTTACACAATTCATTTTTCATCCCTAGTTGCATAAAGATAAATGATATATCAGATCACCCGAGAGCATAACTTTTTATTTATAAATGTGGGCAGCAGATTTAAGCCCAGAAGTGGCAGAAGCATATTAAAGTCAAAACTTAGGTAGAAATTACACATTTTTGCTGAAATGTATAGCTAAAGAAACCACATCTAATGCCTGATTTCACTCTAACTAGGGTCTATAGATTTGTTTATCATTTATTATACAAGATAAATGACATTTTGCATTGGTTTAGCACTTTATTTTAAACATGTTGTGTGACTAAACATACAAATAACTGACCAGGTAGGGAATGATACTCTTACTTATATAACAAATGGAATCTTGGAAAGGTTCTAAGAAAATAGAGCTTTTCAGAAGAAGCATGAGTTAACCCCACACCTTCCTTCTTTTTATTCAGAGATGACGCAGCCATCACCTAAGTCATTCAGTCTCCATAAACAGGTGTGAAAGCCACAAGAGCTTAATTAAGAAGATTAATTTGAGACAATAATAATTTCTAAAACTAACTATTAGAAATGTTTTTCTAACACATGAAATCCACAAATGATTTGGCTTATCAATATTGGACTCTCTTTATCTTGCCTCAAGACCCATAGGTTGAATCATGCAAAATGTCCCAGAACCCAAAATAAGATCCTTCTTAGAGAGTGGGAAGCAGAGTATGGGAATGAGGAATGAGGCTTTTGGTGAGACAAAAGTTCTCAGGGCTTTCATGAGCCTCTGAGGATGATGCTGATTCTTAGCATTAAAACATCCAATAAAAAGAACTAAACTTTGGAGAAGATAGTTAGTAGCTTCCTTTACATACTTACTGGAGATACAAAAATGCTTAAATTTTACCAACCCTACATCCCCATAGAGGGTTAATATCGAATATGTACAAAGAACCCAAGAAGTTAGACTCCAGAGAACCAAATAACCCTATTTAAAAATGGGATACAGAGCTAAACAAAGAATTCTCAACTGAGGAATACAGAATGGCTGAGACATACCAAATGGTCCTGTGAAGGTTCTAGGCCCCAGTATAGGGGAATGCCAGGCCCAGTAAGCAGGAGGGGGTGGGGTGGCAAGTGGGGGGGGGGGGGGAACAGGGGTTTGTTTCAGTTTTTGTTTGTTTTTTTTAATTTAATTTTATTTTTTTCATCTTTTTTCGGTTTTTGTTTGTTTGTTTGTTTTTTGTTTTTGTTTTGTTTTGTTTTGTAGGGGAAGCTGGGAAATGAGATATTGTAAATTTAAAAAAGTCTAATAAAAAAAAAAAGAAATGTTAAACCTCCTCAGTCATCAGGAAAATGCAACTCAAAACAACCCTGAGAGTCCACCTCACACCTCTCAGAATGGCTAAGGTCAAAAACTTAGGTGACAGCAGATGCTGGCAAGGTTGTGGAGGAAGAAGAACACTCCTTCATTGCTGGTGGGATTGCAAGCTGGTACAACCACTCTGAAAATCAGTTTGGCGGTTCCTCCGGAAATTGGACATAGTACTACCAGACGACCCAGCTATACCACTCATGACATATACCCAGAAGATGCTCCAACATGTAATAAGGACACATGCTCCATCATGTTCATAGCAGCCTTATTTATAATAGCCAGAAACTGGAAACAACTCAGATGTTCCTCAACAGAGGAATGGATACAGAAAATGTGGTACATCTAAACAATGGAGTACTATTCAGCTATTAAAAACAATGAATTTATGAAATTCTTAGGGAAATGGTTGGATCTGGAGAGTATCATCCTGAGTGAGGTAACCCAGTCACAAAAGAACACACATGGTATGCACTCTCTGATAAGTGGATATTAGCCCAGAAGCTCAGAATACCTAAGATACAATTCACAGACCACATGAAACTCAAGAAGAAGGAAGACCAAAGTGTAGATACTTCTATCCTTCTTAGAAGGGGGAACAAAATACCCATGGAAGGAGTTGCAGAGACAAACTGTGGAGCAGAGACTGAAGGAATGACAATCCAGAGACTGCCCATACACAGTCACCAAACCCAGGTACTATTGTGGATGCCAACTAGTGCTTGCTGACAGGAGCCTGATATAGCTGTCTCCTGAGAGGCTCTGCCAGTACTTGACTAATACAGAACTGGATGCTCACAGCCATCCACTGGATTAAGCACAGGGTCCCCAATGAAGGAGATAGAAAAAGGACCCAAGGAGCTAAAGGGGTTTGCAGCCCCATAGGAGGAACAACAATATGAACTACCCAGTAACCCTAGAGCTCCCAGGGACTAAACCATCAACCAAAGAGTATACATGGTGAGACTCATGGCTCCAGCTGCATATGTAGCAGAGGATGCTTAGTTGCTCATCAATAGGAGGAGAGGCCCTTGGTCCTGTGAAGGCTCTATGCCCCAGTGTAGGGGAATGCCAGGGCCAGGAAGCAGGAGGGGGTGGGTTGGTGAGCAGGAGGAGTGGGGAAGGAATAGGGGGTTTTTCAGAGGAGAAACTAGGAAAAGGGAAAATATTTGAAATGTAAATAAAGAAAATATCTAATAAAAAATGTTTAAATTTCCATTCACTAAGTCTAAACTGAAGCAAGTGCCTAGAGTCAGGAGAAAATGAGATTGCCATCCAAAGCCGAACAAACAAAATACATCTCATGATCAAATAGAACATTTTATAACTGATAGCTATTTGTACCTCTTCTGACAAAGTATTTTTTTGGTATTCCATGTTTGAGTGCATATTTACTCAAATGTGAAATAATTTTCTACTCAGTATAGAATAGTGGAGAGTGTTTAAGATGATGTTTGCTGCATTTCGATTGTTAGAGGATTGGTCAGCACTCTGGCACTCTCAAGCAATGAAGGAATCACTAAGACAATGTTTCTCAACCTCAACCCCCTTTAGGAGCTGAACAACACTTTCCCAGGGGTCAGACCATCCTGCAGAACAGTAGCAAAATTACAGTTACAATGAAGTAGCAACAAAAATAATGCTACAGTTGGGGTCACCACGACATGAGGAACTGTATGAAAGGGGCGCAGCATTAGGAAGTTTGAGAACCATTTGCCTAAGAGAGTGAGCGTAGTAAGGTCTTAAGACCTTTGAGGGCTTGTCATGGAAGAGTTCTAATCTGACATGGTAATTAAGCAACATGTGAATCTGGCAAAAAAAATTTTTTGATGTCTTCTGTGTGATTTCAATAAAACAAGACCTCAGCCTGAAGCACAGGGCTCCCGGCCATCCTCAGAGCTTTCAGATTAGGGTGAGTATCACACATAATCCCAGATGCTGAAATCCTTCTGACACTCTCTAGTTTTGGCAATGTCACTTTTTGGTGAGAGGAAGCCCACTTGATGAATGGTCCTGAATAGGAGTTATGTGGTCTCTGACCTTGGTGTGATCGAAAGCAGTTTTTGAGAAAATGATGTCTTATATAATCCATCCTGAAATGATCTTTCAATTTATCTGTTGTGACTCCAGTTTTTCTTGCACCAACAGAAATGTGCTTCAGATCATGGGAGTCCCAGCTCAGACGAAATCCTGCATTTGGAAACCAACCAGCCATTGCCAGCTGGAACAAAGCCCCCTTGAGTTAACACACACATTTAACATCCAGGCTCAGTTATGAGACGAGATCTTTGTTGAACACGGATCATGTGTGTGAATGGAGCAGATGTGGATGTGTTCTTCCAGCCAGATCTCCAATGCAGGCCAGGGATGAAGAGGGCTCTCACGATGACTCTCTTTCTGAGAGCTCTGCAGGCTACCTGGCCATCTATAACACTGATTAGTGCTAAATGGGTCACGCGTGTTAACAAAGTGGAAGTTTTGTTTTTCAGTAGCCATATCCCTGAACAAACAGTTACCAAGTGTTTTCTCACCACATTTAGGAAGGGAATAATCACAGCAGAAAGATATTGATGAGTTACAAATAAACAAATTTTTAAAACCACCCTTTGTCCCTCGAATCATGGTTTGGCATAACAGACATTTTTCGTTTCTGTTTGGGCTATGATTTCACAATCTTGAAGGAGCCAAGCTGTCAACTGTGCAAGTCACTTAATTAGTTAAACTATGATTCTTAAATCACTCCTTCCCTCTCCATTTCGAAGAGCACAGAGAAAGATGTGTTTGCAATAACAGCAGGCATCAAAGGCCCTCTCTCCCCCAGCTAAGTGGATGCTGATACCAGAACTGCTGTACTTACTTTGCACCTGAATTCCACTGTGGTGACTATTGGGGAGATTCGTATTCCAAGAGAGGATTCCAAATGGCGTTCTGGCACATGACAAAGAGCACAACTGTAGTTCATTCTTGTATTAATTTATAGGCAGCCTTGTCCCAAGCCCCTTGGGCATCCTAGCAAAATTACAATCAATGAAATGTAACTGCAAACACTTCCAAAAGAAACACATCCCAATAAAACCAAGATCAGGAGCTCAAAATAAACGGTGCTATAATGAGAACCAAAATGTTCCTCGAGCCCTTGAGGCTGAAGATACGATTAGCTAATTAACAATTGCAAAGCATTTTGGAACACTAACTTCCTTTCAGTGCAAGTGCTGTGAATTTACAGTAGTGATCCTCTAAAGAGGCCCTTCTCCATCCTGCCTTCCCCTGTCTGCAGCACTCGGGAGAAACCCCAGCTCTGCTTGTTATGTTATAAGTGACTGAGGTGGAGTTCAGAGACGCATATACACTGTTTGATGTATATCATACTTTTCAAAATAATTTACATAAGCCAGTAGATCCATCCCATGAAGTTCTGAATGATTTCATCTTTAAATAGAAGGAAATTGTTAGATTCAAGAAGGGAAACCCGGAGGGTAGAGAGACAGCTCAAGGTTAAGAATACAGGATGCTCCTGAAGAGGACCAGTGCTCTTTCAGGTGGCTCACAACTCCCTCCCTATACAGCTCAACCCCACAAGTGCTCCTGGCTTCTTCTGACACCTGTGTCCGACTATAGACATCCATGTAGACGTAAATATCATAAAGGGAAACTGGAAAGAGAAATAATGATACTAAATGAAAAGAAGAAAGACACTTTAAAAATATTAATGAGTAGATACATTGCAAATTTATCTGGAAGTGGAGGTAGCTCAGGATTTTCACAGGGTTACTTCAAGAATGTGAGGCATGGTCATCTCAGAAAATGTACACATGGACTACTCCATCTGAACTGAATTCCAGGAATTAACTGAAGTCAGGATTTTAAATTCACAAGTCCTCTTTGTACAAAGTAAAAGGGAGGTGGATGGAAAGAAACAGATAAGAAACTGCATAATATTGTTGCTGTGTAGTAGAATAATGAAAAAAA
>JADRCD010230436.1:0-40853 GCA_019843815.1 Montemys delectorum
ATTGATTCAAGGAAATAGCTCTTGATCATTTAGAACAATGTAGTACAAACTATACTTAAAGTTGGGATCACTTATGTACATTTTGTCTTTACTTGAGAAGTTATTTCTTTATGTCTTTTATTTCACAGTTAGATAGATTTAAAGAGCCACCTGCATTTGGACCAATGTGTGACTTGCTATGGTCTGATCCTTCTGAAGACTTTGGAAATGAAAAATCACAAGAACATTTTAGTCATAACACGGTTCGAGGATGTTCTTATTTTTATAAGTAAGGAAAAACATCTAAGATTAATCACGTTTTTGTTGTATAACAAGTTTATGCTTCATATGAAAAGAATTATTTTACTTAATTTACTCTTTTCCCCTACAGCTATCCAGCAGTGTGTGAATTTTTGCAAAACAATAATTTGTTATCGATTATTAGAGCTCATGAAGCTCAAGATGCAGGGTAAGAATTCTGTTTCCCTAGCCCAAAATTACACTTAAATACAAATCAGACTTAGTAATCATGATTGATGCTTTACGATGCATATTAAGCTATTTGTTTTGCAGCTATAGAATGTACAGAAAAAGTCAAACTACAGGGTTTCCTTCATTAATAACAATTTTTTCGGCACCTAATTACTTAGATGTCTACAATAATAAAGGTAAGATGTTGTTGATTAAAAAAAACTATATAGACAACTTAGCCTTTTAATTTACTTTAAAAATAATATGGGTCATTGTTTGAAACTGTAAAAATCTTATAAAAAAATCTAAGATATAAGGGAGGGGAGAGAGAAAGAAATAAAACTCAAAATGTGCATTCAAGTTGTATGCAGCCTACTCTACAACTTGTTCCTCAATAAAGCTGTTTCTAAAAGTGCTCTGAGTTAAGCACAGCCACAGATGATTTGGAGTCAAGTACTGCCACTGATGAGTTTCCTAAGCCTCTCTCTTAAATCTTCCTGTATAAGTGAATGTTTTCATGTCTGGGTAGCATCACTGCTCTCACCATTTCATTTGCAACGTCTACTTGTTTACTTATTTACTTGTTTGTTTTATGTTCACCAACACGGGTTTTCTTCTTGGTTTTCCCTCCTTTTTTTTCAGTAGTTTTAAATAACTTCTGCAAGATTTGAAGGTTTTTGGTTTTGGTTTTGCTTTTTTAAATAATCCCCTTTGGTCTCCTTTTAGAGAAAACCCTTCTCTTTTTTTTTTTATTTGCTTTTAACCTTTTCCTTATACCCTTCTTTACCTCCTTTTCTAGGCATCTATTTCTTCCCTCCCCTTTCTCCTAATTTGATCTGACTATAAAGATTGGATTTCATTTTATTCTGAACATAATTTACTGATTGAAAATTCTTCAGGTTCGTAATCTAGTTAAATATGTTCCAGGGACATGGAAGATGAGATGGGCTTTACGTAGTTCACATCTTCAGAGGAGGAAATTAAGAGGCTGGCTTCTATTCTGTCTCGACATGTCTAGAATTCAGTTAAGTCATAGCTTCAGTGTCAGACTAGATTAGCTGTGCCAGGAGAAAAAAACAGAAGGTTAAAGATGTTAAAAAGTACATTTAGAAAGATAATGAAGTCATTGCTAAATGTGGGTCATGGTTTGAAAGAGTTTTTGGTGATGGTAGATGAGAGTTAAAAGATTCCAATATTAGTCTGGGATCAAACAGCATACTAGATAATTTTCATATAGAATATGCTATAAGAATATATAAATAATCAATGAACTATGGCTTCATTTTTTTCTTCTTCTTTTTTTTTTTCTTGGTTTTTCGAGACAGGGTTTCTCTCTGTAGCCCTGGCTGTCCTGGAACTTACTCTGTAGACCAGGCTGGCCTCAAACTCAGAAATCCTCCTGCCTCTGCTTCCCAAGTGCTGGGATTAAAGGCATGCGCCACCACTGCCCAGCTATGGCTTCATTTTTTAAAAGAACCATTTCTAAGCTTATCAAGATTAAAATTGGTACATCGGTCTCCCGGTACCCAAACTCTACAGGTGTGTTTTTTCTTAATGTAAAAGGAGCAAGTGTTCACTGTTAACTTGATTGCTGCCCTACTGCTTATCCTTTGCCAGTTTGACTTAGGAAGCTAAGGAAATCAGTTTTTATTTTTGATTTTTGTTTTGTTTTGTTTTTTGTTTTTTGTTTTTCGAGACAGGGTTTCCCTGTGTAGCCCTGGTTGTCCTGGAACTCACTCTGTAGACCAGGCTGGCCTCGAACTCAGAAATCCACCTGTGTGCACAAATCAGATCTACTGAGACATTTGATTCTAACAGAGTATTTAGTGGTTTGAATTTCAGTTTTAAAAATTAAAAATAAGCTGGGCAGTGGTGGCTCACACTTTTAATCCCAGCACTTGGGAGGCAGAGGCAGGTGGATTTCTGAGTTCGAGAGTTTATATCGAATGGGCATATTTTGATGTTTCATTCTTATGCAAAAGGCAATTTCCTGATTTTGTACTTTTTTTCTTTTCTCCTTATAAAATAAAAAGTCTGACAGGTTGGTATTCAGCCCGTCATTTCTGAGACTATTCTTAAGATGTTTTTGTTTAACATGTGAGTTGTTGTATAAGGGGGAAAAACATATTTGTGAGTTAGTAAATGGTAACACAGAGCAAGGTTGCTCTTTGTTCTGTGCTAACTAGAATTTCAAATGTTGAATTTAGGGTCTCCAATTCAGTGTTTTTTGTTAAAAGTAAAAGGGAGAGAAGGATAATCCACCTGATCATAAGGTGAACAGGCCTTTGTGGCCATACTTCCCTGAGATCCAAAGCACTGGGCAAATAAGTCATGAACTGAAATCTCACGACTATGAGCCAGAGTAAACCTTTATTTTTATGTTGAAAAAAATCACATATTTATAAAATATTTTATACTTTTTTAATGGTTTCATATGGAACACATTCTCTGATCTTTAACTTTTAGAAGATAGACAGGGTGAATGTTTTTATTTCATCTTATAAATGAACAGATTAGTTAAATGATAATGAGTTGCATAGCCAATATATGCTGTACTTAAGTTTTGATTATATCCCTTCTAATTCTATGTTCTATAAAGTAGTATAACTAGTACCTGAAACTTAGGTAGGTAATGGTCATCTCATTGTATTGGGACATTAGAAAGATAGCTAAGATTGAGGTGAATATATGTTCTGGTATTGTTTAGTTATACTATTATTCTCTTCTGGTTATTTTAATAAATTATTTTTTCCTAAATGAAGTAAAATACTCCTTTGAAATAGTTCATCTGATTTCATATACTAAGTGTAAGAAACACATTTATACATTCAAATAATTTCTAAATTGGTGAGTTTTTTGTTTGCTCTATTGAATTTAACTGTTCTTATTAAATTGCTTACAGTTAAAAGGATCTTCTTCAACTTTGTGAACTTAAAAAACTAGAAAATTGCCCATTGCCATTCATTATGTTTTCCATAAAAATTGATATTCACAATTTTGCATTTAGTAACAATATATGTTCATCATTGGATTATACAGTAAATACAAGCATTCTGAAAGGAATCTGAAAGTTTTATTAATTATTAATAAACATTTTATATTTTTACATATTTTAAACTGAGCATGGTGTCACATGTCTTTATTCTCAGCATGCAGGAGGCCTAGGCAAGTGAATCTCTATGAGTTAGAGGCTGACCTAGTTACATATTGAGTTCCAGGCCAGCCAGGGCTATAAGTAATACCCAGTCTACAAGAGAAAAATAATGTGTGTCATTGCAAAAAAGAATTCATTCCTGTTTCCCACTATGTAACTTGGATCCCACTTGTCTCTATATCTCCCTCCTCATAAGCAATTACTGTGTTTTATGTATTTGATGCTCTTCAGGCTCAAGATAGTTTGTTATACTGATGCTCAACTTCCCTTGCAGCTGCTGTACTAAAGTATGAAAATAATGTGATGAACATTCGACAGTTTAATTGTTCTCCACATCCTTACTGGTTGCCCAATTTTATGGATGTCTTTACATGGTCTTTACCATTTGTTGGAGAAAAAGGTATGAGTTTTGTTTTTGTTTTTTTATTTTTTGTTTTTACAAAATAACAATTTATTTTAGATTTACTCCAGTTTACTATGACAGATACATACTTGCTAGAGGAAATTGAAGCCTGGTTCCACTGTGCTTACAGCTATACTTGTATCTGTGGGTGTGGATATGACAGCATCAAAGATATTTTGGTTCAATGTTTACAGCCCCCATGAGTGAGGATGTCTGGGGGACTGGGAGAGGATTTATAAATAGCCTGATGTTGTCTTCAGCTGTTGGATTTTCTTTCATTTTGAGTTAAGTATAATCTTTTATGGAGGGTTAGCCTTGCTTTGGAATGGACACTTCTGTATTCTAATACCATTTGTGGAGATTTCACAGCAGTTTATGGGAGAATTTAGTAGCTGTTATTTTGGCAGTATTCTCAGTGGAGTACAGAATTCCAGGTTCTTCTCACCTAAACAATTCCCCTATAGCAAAACATAAGCCTTTTTTTTTTTTTTTTTTAAAGAAATGATGCTTTCTGACAAATGTTGAGAAATAACCATTAGAAATTTTACTTTTGAGAAGTAATCATTGGGCTTTTAAAGATATAATAAAAGCTACTTAAGACTTTTTTTTCTAGTTGTATAGAATTCTTAGGATTTTGTTGCCCTTTTCACAGTAGTGTTTATTCTTTCTTTCTCCCTTTTTTCTTTCTTTCTAAACAGAGCAGTGCATCAAATTGTGTCAAATTGACAGTGTGAGAATACAGATAGACTTATAAAACAGTCTATATCCCCTCTATTTCACAACTCTTCCATGTAGGGCAATTTTGTGTTCAAAAATTCAGAGTTAATAACTACATTGTATATGTTATGTTAGAGTTTCAGTAAACCTACTCTTCATTTAGGCCTTTTTTCTTCATTTACTCAGTAGATCTGATGTTAAGTTTATATGGAGATAGAATTACTTATGTTAGCATTTGAGAAGAGGACTAGTTAAGGGCTTAGGTGAAAGGGATGCATTACACTTACAACCTTCTATCTTTAGGATATGAGAAATAGTTCAGTCATAGCATCATCAAGCTAAATGGAATTTAAGAATTCATTTTGGTCACTGTGTTGTCTCTAGGCTAGATTCCAGCTCAGTTACTTTTAATTGAGGGTAGAGTATGGGGACCAGAATAAAGCAAAGAGGAAAGGGATTAATTTATACATTCTAATTTAGTTATCTTAAACCTCCATGTACTATTTCATAATATCTAATGTTTCTATTGTGAGTGTTTAAACAAGTAGAGATCACAGCTTATAAGTATATTTATTAATTTATATTGTCTACTTGTTGAGAGATCAGAAAATTTAAGCTGACTTCTATTTGTCTGCTACAAGTGAAGAGAAGATGGAGAGTGGTGGACTACTGTTGATATTCCTACATTTGATTGCTACCAGATGATCTTTAGTTCCTTTCTATTAAGTTTTTTTTTTAATTCCATCTTGTGTGTGTGTGTGTGTGCATGTGCATGTGTGTGTATGCATGTGTGCGTGTGCACTTGTGTCATGCACGCATGAGGAGACCAAAGGAAAATGTGTGAGAGTCAGTTTTCTTCTACCATGTTGGTCTCTGGGATAGAACTTAGGTCACCAGGCATCCTAACCCACAGAGCCATCTTGCCAGACTTTGGTAGTTCTTTTGCTGTTTCTAATGCATCATATAATTTTGTAAGGTTTGGAAATGTCAAACTGTGTGTGACAGAACATTCTTACAAGCATAGCAGGTGGTGGAAGAGGGTAGAGTCAGTAAGGAGTTTGAGATCAGCTTGAGTTACATACAATACTCTCTGTTCCTTAGACCTGGATAGATGTCTCATTAGTTAAGAGCATGAACTGTTTTTCCAGAGGACCCAAATTCAGTTCCCAGCACTTGTGTCAGGTGGCTTACATCTACTTGTAGCTGGAACTCCAGGGAAGAACCAACACCTTTGGCTTCCAATAATACCCTGTCTCTAACAAACAAACAACAATCTCTTGTAAGGTGTGGAAATACTATAATTTTATGAACATTTTTTCCTGTGGATGTCCTGTAAAGTATAAGAAAGTATATCTCAAAAGGTTGGTAGTGTCATTAAGATGTTTCCAGCTGCCAGAAGCACTTGACAGGAAAACCTGACCTCTGAGATTAATCCCCCAAGCCCACAGTGGGGAGAATCAATACCCTGCAAGTTTCCCCCTGACTTCCACATAAGTGCCAAGGCTATGGCACCTAGGTGCCTCCTACATGTATCATATACACAGTAATAGTGAAATTAAGGTTTTTTTTTAAAGATTTATTTTTTATTTATATGAGTATACTGCAACTGTCTTCAGATACACACTAGAAGAGGGCATCGGATCCCATTACAGATGGTTGTGAGCCACCATGTGGTTGCTGGGAATTGAACTCAGGATCTCTGAAAGAGCAGTCAGTGCTCTTAACCACTGAGCCATCTCTCCAGCCCTGAAATTAAGTTTTTTAAAACTTAAAAAAGAAAACTGAAGGTTAGTAAAGCTGGGCATATGAGGCTTGTTACTTCAATGCCTGCACTGAGGAGCCTGAGCAAATTTAAATTTATTTCTGCAAATTTAAAGCCATATTGTGCACTTCAGGTCATCCAGGGCTACAAGATTGAGACTCATGGCAATCCTCTTGTCTTCAGCCTCGAAAGTATAGGATGATAGTTTTGACTCATCTCCTCTGTTTTCAGAACTGCTTTGCAATTTCATTGAAAAAAAAATGGAGCTTGGTGTAGCCTACACTTTGTTTGTTTGTTTGTTTGTTTGTTTGTTTTCTCCAAAACAAAGGTTCTCTGTGTAGCTTTCACTGCCCTGGAACCAGTTCTGTAGACTTGGCTGGCCTTGAACTGAAGAGATCTGTTAGAGTTAGGTTTTGTCTATGTACTTCATGCTGTTTACGTCCCTGAATTCATGGGCCTCTTGCCTCATTTTCCCCAGATTACTGTTCCTCATTTAGTGTTCTTTTTTTTAAATGTTTTTAGGACATTTCACAAATTTAGAAGTCAACATTGTCCAGGGGGCCTTGCTAATCTCTGTGGTATTACAGTTTTAGTGTATGTACTGCCAAAGCCAGCATTAGTGGTCACTCTTACCTCTTCCTCTTACCACTCATAGTCAGCTTTAAGTAACTCCTAATGTATGGTCTCAATGGATTTCCCTGTTAAGGACACTCCATATAAATGGAGTTGTACAATATGTAGTAGCTTGTTTTATTTGAATATTTCTTTCTAATACCCCCCATTTCTGTTTTGTTTTTGTGTGCATGTTCATCTGTAAGCTGATACAAATATGTGTAGGTCCCCATGTATGCACAGACATGTGGAAGCCATAGGACAAACTTTGGTGTTATTCATCCTCAGGTGTCTTCTACGTTTGAAATAGTGTCTTTCATTGACCTGGGGAGCAGCAAAAAATTTGACTGGCTCCATCTTTCAGCTCTGGGATTACAAATCCATAGCATCATGCTCTCCTTGATTCATTTATTTATTGAGACAAGGTCTTACTCCGTAGCTGTCTTGGAACTCTTGTGGACCAAGCTAGTCTTAAACACAGAGAGATCTGTCTGCCTTTGCTGCCTTGGTTCTGAGATTAAAGGCAGGTGGCACCACTTCTGATGTTTCTAGCTTTTTATGTGGGTAGTGGGCATTGAACTCATTCCTGCACAGAAAACTATAGATTAAGCTCTCTCCCTTGTCCTGTTTTTGGTTTCTGTTTTTGAGACTAGGTCTTACTATGCTGCTCAGGCTTGGCTGATACTTGTGATCCTTGTGCCTTAGCCTTATAAATTTGATTATAGGCCAGTGTGCCATCACTCCTGGCTTGTGTAACATTTTAAAGATCTATCCGTATTGAAGAATGAATCTAGACTTCATTCCTTTCTATGACTGAATAGTACTATATTGTGTTTTGTGGATATACTACCTTTTGTTTACTCATAATTATGTTTCATATTATATGTGTTATATGTGCATAATATATGTGTGTATATATTCTAGATGTAAATCTCTTATTAGATAAATGGTTTGCAAATGTTTTCCCCCATTCTTTGGGTTGGCATTTTATTTTGATGATAGTAGTTTTTGGTTTTTTTGGTTTGTTTATTTATATTTTAATTTTTATTTATTCACTTTACATCCCACTCACTGCCTCCCTACTGGTCACCCTCTCCCATAGTCCTTCCCCCCCTCCCCTCCCCTCCCCTTCTCCTCTGAAAGGGTGGAAGCCCCTCCTGTGTATCCTCCAACCCTGGCACATCAAGTCTGTGCAGGGCTAGTTGCATCATCTTAGACCAGACAAGACAGCCCAGCTAGAAGAATATATCTTGAAGTCAGGCGGTGGGGTGGGTGAGTGGGTGGGTGTCTGTGTGTCTGTGTGTGTGTGTCAGGGCCTAGGTCCAGCTGTGTATGTTCTTTGCTTGGTGGTTCAGTCTCTTAAGTACCCCAAGGGTCCAGGTTAGTTGACTCTGTTGGTCTTCCTGTGGAGTTCCTATATCCTTTGGGGCCCACAGTCCTTCCCCCAACTCTGCCATAAGAGTCTCCAATCTCCAGCCACTGTTTGGCTGTGGGTCTCTGCATCTGTCTGAGTCAGCTGCTTGGTGGAGCCTCTCAGAGGACAGCCATGTTAGAATCCTCTCTGCAAGCATACAGAATGTCATTAATAGTATTAGAGATTTGTGCTTGACCATGAGATGGGTCTCAAGTTGGGCTGGTTGTTTGTTGGCCATTCCCTAGACTCTGTCCCATCTCCTGTCTCTGCATTTCTCATAGACAGGATAAATTTGGGGTCGAAAGTTCTGTGCTGGTTTGATAGTAGTTTTGGAAACATAATTCTTACTTTGTCTTTGAAATGGGATCTTCTTATATTGTCCAAGCTAGAGTCAGACCAGAGAGGAAGCAATTCTGCTTCAGTGCTATAAGTACAGCATTGGCACATGCTTCTGTTGCTTGTTTCAGAGGTTTGTGATTTTGATGAAATTTCATCTAATTCCTCAGAATTAATTACCTAATTTATAAATATTTACCTCCATTTTTTTCCTAAGTATTTTATAGTTTTAGCCCTTTGTTATATACTGAGTTAGTTTTCATATTAGTGTATTGTGGGCAGGGATGGGGTCTGACTTGTTCCTTTTCAGTAGACATGCAATTTTGAAAAACATTCTGTGTCTACTGAATTATTTTGGCACCCACGTTAAAAAAAAAAAATCAACTGACATTAACTAAACTTTTATTTCTAGACCTTATTTACCTATGAGACCATTTTATAGTTTTTGTAATTTCATCATAAAATGGAAAACTGAAGTCTGGTTTATAGTTCCTCTCAGATGTTATTTATTGAAACTCGTATTTCTTAGCAGATTTTTTTGTATGTCTTTTAATTTCAGTTTCTCCGAGTTCTTATCTATTAAATTGCTTTCATTTTAAAGTTTTTTAGTTTTTAAAATTTCATCATCCTGCTATCATGAGGTATCATATTGAATTATTGCTGTGTATATATGTGGGCAATTGTATGTTGACATCTAACATATTCTCTTTTCTTTTTGAATAGTGACAGAAATGTTGGTAAATGTTCTGAGTATTTGCTCTGATGATGAACTAATGACAGAAGGCGAAGACCAGTTTGATGGTATGAATACTCATCTTACTATTTCTATTACTAGGTGATACCTCTTAACTCCTGAGTCTCAGTACACTATATATCAAAAAAAAAAATTTCATTGCTTTCCCATGGCTGCCTATTTGATAAGTGAGAATTTACCCAGCCCCTCACCTCTCAGCACACACACACACACACACACACACACACACACACAGACACACACATTTTTTTTTTTTTTTTTAGTGGCATGAGACTTTTAGGAAAAGAGAGGTTTGGAAGAAAGAATAGTAACAAGAAAATGGAGAGTTGTTCTTGATGAATATAGATATTACTTTTTGAAGAGGGCATTTAGTACAGTGTTCATGATTCATCAGAAACATCTCTGAACTCATTATTATATTCACTTTTTTTATCAATGTAGATTGTTCTCACCATAGTGTACTTATGTTCTAAAAGACCCCCTGCTGACTTGCTAAAGATTTTGGAAGTTTGTTTTTCTTTTTCTATAGAAACAAGGTTATGTGTTGTTGTTAGCTCTAAACGTAAGCCAACAAACTTGTGTGCCTTTATACATATTTATAGTATGTATAAAGGAATACCATTAAAAATTATTGGGTTTTATGTTTTGAAATTTTTACTTAAAAATTTAAAGCTACTTAAATTTTAACAGAGTAAAAAAAAAGATAAAATAGCTTAAAAACTGGAAAACTGTTATATTCCTTATTCTTATTCTTTATGTGTACATTCTATAGTGTACTAAATTTATACGGGAGTAAACATTGAGGTTCTTCGTTGTGCTAATTATTTTCTACATATAAGTAAGATTTAATAAAGGGATATATTACCTCTTTTCCTCCTTTCTATTCCCCCCTATATACCCACCCCTTCCTTTTTTTTTAATTTTTTTTTTTAATTTTTATTTTTGAAACAGCGTCTTAATATACATCAGGCTGGCCTCAAAACTCACCCTGTAGTTGATGACCTAGAACTCCTAATCCTCCACTTTCTAATCACTGAGGCATGTGCCATTTTCCTTGGCTTTTTCTATTGTGTTCTCTTATTACTGTACCTTTATTAATAACTTAAAAGCAAATTTATGTTAGTTTTTTTGGGAGGAGTGGAATAAGAAACATTTTTTTCTCCTGAGTTTCTATTAAAATATTTCATCATACATAGCTTATTTTTCCCTTAAAAATGTAAGTAGTTATAATTTCCGTATCACTGTATCACTAGATTCAGATTCTAATTCCTCATGAGTGGCTCTGAGGCTTTAGGCAAATCGTTTACAGTTTTGGACTTATGCTTCCCTCATCAATTTGAGTACAATAATAACTATTCATGTTATAGGTGCTGAGTAATGCCTTGTATGTTTTTCAGTTTCTTAAGTTTTCTCGCAATTTGTCACATTTGCTGAAACTTTCAGTGGGTGTTTTAATTGGTTTATATTAACTATATGTGTATGAAATTTTGAAAATAATGTTTAGCTTTCAAACTAAAGATTTCTTATATAATTAGTGCATTTTCTGAAATTTACTCTACTAAATTTATAATTACTTCAGTTAGAATTAATTTTTTTGACACTTACAAAGTTAAATTGAAACTAGTATTTTTTTTGTAATTCTCACTACTACTCAATTGCTATATTTAACATCATCTTTGTCTATATTCAGGAATTCATTATTGTTTTAAAGGTTTGTTTTATATCTAGTAAGATGGGTAGAATTTTTTTCGTATGGTAATTTAACTTGTGCTTTTATATATAACTTCTAAAAATAAGTCCTTTCCATCAGGCTGGTAGTAGTTCCTAACTTTTGCCACTGTATACTTTTCCATGTTGTTATTAGTGTTGCCAATATCATATTAAGTAGGAGTAGTAATAGGTTAGTTTCTTGTAATAAAAAGAAAAAAGGTTTTATAGTTAAGGCTAACTTAGTACTTATTTTGAGTACCTATAATTTATATGAAGATAATATAATCAATATTTAAAATTTTAACAAGGAATATACAAAAGGTTTTATTAACTGTTCAAAACAAACTGGGAAAAGAATACATAATTTATCAGTTGCCTAAAGCTTAGAAACATTAGAATATATATTCCTTTTAAAGTGCTTGTATTTATCTTAGTTTTCCATCATAAGATATAATTATACTAGTTTACTTATTTGTTATATTATTCTTGCATTCCAAGGATGGATTAAATTTATTATTAAAGAGGCAATAGTACTTGATGAAGAAGATAATAGTTTAGTATTGTCTTTCACTTTCATTCGTAGATATGTAGTCTTGGAAAAGAGTACCCAACTTCTTTGGATCTTCTCATTTATAAATTGGAGAGAACAGAAAATATGACATTTTATTCTCCAGTAACTTGTACAGTTTTCTGCACCATTTATGACATTGTTTCTATGGGAAAATACACTGAGTTTTCGTTTGTATTCTAAAAGTAGATCTCCCATCATTGTCAGCACCACAAATGCATTTATTCTTCCTCCTTTCTCCCTTTCACTAACCAAGTATTAGTATCAGAAATTCTGAAGAAGATTTAAAATTTTGAGTCCAGGAGTTTATATAGGGGAATGGGAATGATTTGGGAGAGAAAGCATTGAAAGAATGGAGGAAAGTGGAGAGTGTTAGGTTGGACACTAAAGTTCCAACATAGGATCCAGAAAAGAACTATTGGAAGCTCTCCTGTCCCCATGCTTCATCCTCTTTATCCTGTCCTTCTTTGTTACTCCTTTCACCATGATGGCATGACTTCTCTCTTTCTTTTTCTTTTCTTGCACCTCAGTTAAGCCAGCCTAGGGATATGGGAAAGTTTTTGATTTTAGAAAGAAAACTTGGTAGATTTATAGTTTGCTACAGAGGTCGAATAAGAGTTCAGTTTTTCTGTAGAAAAAGGTAGAAAGTAGGATTAGAGATTTTCCAGTAATAGGAAAGCAAAGAGTATGTTTTATAGAGTTACTTTTGAGATCTGTTAAAGTGGATTAAGACTCTTATTGATGGCTCTTTGGTACTCTGCATTGTTTGTTTAATGCATGTATGGACTGTTTGATTTTTTTTTCCCAGAAGATAATTCTGCATAAACATTGCATAAAAACGTGTAGCATCCTTTATAGAGCTGTTAATCATGAACACATTTTTGAACACTCATTTCTATGATTTTAGAATGCATATATATTTCTTTCAGATGCTTTTGTCTTCGGTTTTGGTAAAAGAAATGCATAATTTATGTGTTACAGTGTCACTAAGTTAAACTCTAGTTCCTATAGTATAATCATGTATCTTAGCAATTAGAATGTAAAATCTGGAAAACTCAAACTACCTTTACTGCCTACTCTTAAAGCTATTTATTTGGTTTCAAGCAATCTGTCACAATTTTTACAAAAAGATGTTGCTCAGTTTCCCAGATTGGATTGTAACAAACAGCACATTGTTAAATTTGAATATATGCAAACATTCCACAATTCATATTCAAGAAATCACGTCATCTTGTCATGGAATGTGGGAGACTCAACTTTTTTTTACTGGGAGTGGTTGAGGCTTTTCACTGAGAAAAGTAACCTACATTTCCTGTATATGCTACAGATTTTGCATATGTTGGTGTCCTTAAAGAACCACATGAATTTGTATCTTATTTGTGTTATTGCTTTTCACTTAACATACTTTCATGGATGGCATATTTCCTTAGGGTTATGGCTATAAGTGTGTGGTTGTTAGCACAGTCTTTTATTGGTCTTATGTGTTTTCATGTTTTTTTCCTGTCCCTAATTATGTCTATTTTCATCAAAAATTATAATCACTCTGTTCATAATTTCTTTCTGAACACATATCCTTTAAGAAATCTTTGCTTTAGAATTCTACGCTATAGCATCTGTCTTTTATTCACCAAATTCTGCAGTACTACATTTTTCAAAATTTCAAATATGAGGGCCTTCATTTTTCTCCCTTTCTTTCTACATTCATCCTTCAGTACCACTGCCAAGTTAAATTTCTATCTTTTTATTTGTCTCAACCACCTTTTCTCCATCATTCACTTCCTTTTTTCTGGACTCTCCATCTGAAGAACGGCTCATATATGGCAATAAAAAAGGTACAGACCAGACAGAGTAACATTGTTTTGAAATATGACTTTATAAGTTACTTCATGTCCGTGTAAGTTGGCACATTCATTAATCTTTTGAGTCTTTTTGGGCCTTGTGCAAATTTAGCCTGACATATGAGTTAGTATTTGATGTTTTAGAAGTCATATTCCAAGACATCTGTCTTTCTGTGCATGGAAATAGTTTTCCCTCTTTTCATTCCTCTTGTTTTAAAATTTCATTCTTTTGCTTATTTGTAATGTTTTGTCCTTTTTCCTGCATGATTAGGGGTGTTTGATTGTCTTATTCCCCAAAGTACTTTTAAAGTGGACATTTACTTTAATATGATGCATGATGTGTTTGTAGACTGATTTTAAATCCTGATTTGTACAGTGTGTTTATATTTCTTAAAATTTTTAATTTGAACTCAGTATAACTTTCATATCATTTGGTTTTACAAATACATAAATTAAGGCTGAAAAGACAAATATATATTGTTTTAGCCATCCTTCTTAACCTACTCCATACACAAATCAAACTATTTTAAAATTTCTGCAATTTAAAAAATAAAATCTGTATTAATTTATTAGAAGAAAATCAGACTTTCTATCCTTGGAAGAATTATTTAATAAACTCAGGGGTTTGGTTTTTTTGTTTTTGTTTTCCTTTTCTCATTTTTTCTTTTGTTTTTTTTGTCTATAAAATAAGGAAATATACCCAGTGTGTCTTCAGATTCTGATATTCTTTGATACTTAACCTTTTTAGTTAATCTGAAGAACACGTCTTTGATGCTGTAATGACTGCATAGTTTTGGGCATGGAGCTTCAGTGCTCTCTATATAATCCTTTAGAGAATAACAAATAAGGTAACTGGATCCCTGCTCTCTAAATACATGCTGTTTTCATCCTTGAACTTGGGCTTTTTTTCCCCCCCCCGTTTTCATTTTAATTAAGTCTAGTCATCATCTTAGTTTTTAATCATATGTATTTGTAGTCTGTTTGAATTTTAAATGAAATGTTGTCACCTACAACAAGACTTCTGATTGTTCAGACCTCTGCATACCTAAGGTTTATTTTGCTCTAACATCTTGGCCTTTCCTTGACCTTCTCCTCAACAAGTGCTTCCGTATGTGTGTTTTCATCGTGTTGAAGCACAGGTGTAAGGAAACACACTCTGTGGTCCAGAGTAACTCTAGTTGCTATATATGTGGTAACAGGACTACATTATTGTTCTTGCTGGAGACCAAAGGAAGGAAGAATGATCCTTTGAGGCTGTCCAGCCAAGGAGCCAGTTCCTTTGTTGTATTCTTTAGCCAGCTTTTCGGGGGAGTCTTTTCTTAGTGTTTATCTCATATTTGTCTATGGTTATTAAAACTTGCATGATTTTAGAGGACAGCTAGTCCATGAAGTTAAGAGATATTTATTGTTTCTAAAATACCGCTTGTGGTCCCTACTTTGTGATCACCTTTGTAATTATTGTTACCTTCGTACATTTTTTGTGATTAGAGTAAAGAAGCTTATTCTTTTATAATATGACATATTTCTAGTGTGCATGTTAAAGGCGTTTGTGATGAACAGAAGCCTTCCATTTGTCTTAGTCTGCATGCCATAGGCTCCCATTAAAATTAAAAACGATAGGATTGTTTCTATTTTTTTGTCCTTTGGTTTATAATACAGGTAGGGCTCAAGTCTCCCCACCTCTACCCCATTTTACTTCTCTCCTGATTAGTCAGTGGTGTAAGATAATTAACGTTTGTGAATTGTTTTTATCAGTCCTTAATTTTTGACTAGTGTTGGGCTAATAATCATTGAGGGACTGAGAAACTTTCTGGCATGAGTTCATCTCATCTCCTCCATGTGAGCTGGTAGCAGGAGTCCTGGTATTGATTTAGATGAGTCTGGAATAGGCTAGAAGATTAATAAAATAATGCTTGAGTGCCCTAAACTTGAGCCTTTTTTTTCTATTTATTCCATTGAAAGTAGGTTCAGCTGCAGCCCGGAAAGAAATCATAAGAAACAAGATTCGAGCAATTGGCAAGATGGCAAGAGTCTTCTCTGTTCTCAGGTTCTGATACATTTTTCTGATTTTTTGCAAAAACTATTTCATTGTATTTTATGAGCATTGTTCTGGTTGATACCTAAAAGCAACTAGCTTTCTTTCTATATTGAAACTAGTATGGTTGTATACTGTTAAAGGGAATAGAAATTCATTTGAAGTGGTGGTGTTTTGTTTTCTTGCTTGCGTTTGTTTTGTATTGTGGTGCTGGTATCAAACCCAGGACCTAAAACATACTAAGCACACAGTCTGCCACTGAAATTTAATCTTGTGATGAAACCACCGAATTTATACCTTGAAAATCAGACTAGGAAAGATTCCTGGTGAATTTTCTCATCCATATAATCCTATATCTGTTTTGTGAGAGTACAACTTAGCTTTCTTGGGGTTAAAATTTAGGAAGACATTGTTTCAGGAAAACAATATATGCTTCAATTATAATATGTCTACCCTCCTAAATGAAACATTTAGAATATGGGAAAATAAGTATCTTGGAATTGGGAAATATGTTAATAACAATGAATGTAATAAATTATATACATGGACTACATCTGGGCCATAGCTCCTCTTTTAAAGTAAATACTTATTGATAGATTTTTATTTTGTTCCTTTTTGCTTTTTGAAATTTTGGGGATCAAGCCCAGTGCACTGTGCATACTAGGCAAATGTACCTCTGAGCTACTAATCCTTCTTACACTTGTTAAATTTCTCTGCTATAGGGAGGAGAGTGAAAGTGTGCTGACACTCAAGGGCCTGACTCCCACAGGGATGTTGCCTAGTGGAGTGTTGGCTGGAGGACGGCAGACCTTGCAAAGTGGTAATGATGTTATGCAACTTGCTGTGCCTCAGATGGACTGGGGCACACCTCACTCTTTTGCTAACAATACACATAATGCATGCAGGGAACTCCTTCTGCTCTTTAGTTCCTGTCTTAGCAGCTGACATACGCAGGGTATTATCTGATAGGCATCTGATTAGTATCTGGCCAGGGCATAATATTGATAGAACAAGTTGTCTTTTAACAATCAGTTCCCCAGCTTTTCATAAAGTGATATGAGAACAGCTCATGTCATAATTCTGAAATATTTATTCATTTGTTTAATGCACCCCTTTCTTTTAAAAGCCTCAATCAAGAATGTGAATCAGGGATATATATATATATATATATTACTAAAATGGAAATGTAATTCCAAGTTTCTTACTTTTAAATTTTACATAATTGTATTAGATTATTGCTTATATTTTCAAGTATTTATTTTTTGAGTTAAAAATCTGCTTAGGCCCCAAAACTTCCTTATGCACTCATTTGCCAAAAGATTTATGCCAAGCTTTGTACCCTGGTAAATGATTAGAGTTTGTTTTCTGTGGTGTTTGTCAAATGTTCTATGTATAATTGACTGTCTGTAACATGCTGTTTCCTTCCTCTGCAGATATAGCTGCTTTCCTTAATCTGTCTGTCTTTCTTTAGGATAGCTGTATGTCTGTAAATATATGTTCAATTAAATTACTCTATCAGACGTTTGTCTGTCTTTTGATGTAGAAGCAGCTTTGTAGCACCTTGATTTTAGGTTTGCTGCATTTGTTGCTGCATTTGGTTCATTCTGAATATGAATGTAACATTAGATATTAAGCTATTGTTATAAAGGGTTGAATTTAAATCATGTAAGTCAAAATTGAAAGGGTGTTATTAAGTGTGCCTTTATTTTGCATGAAAATAAAAAAATTATACGTAAAGCATTCCTGTAATCTGGCTCATTGAATATTTTATGTTTCTTTAAAAAAGCTAACTTTATTGTTTTAAGCATCTGGGTAAACTTTGAAAGCCCATTACAGATTGAATAGAGGACAGAGGTGTGAATATTGCAGCCAATACACAGTAGCACACAGTCTCAATTTCTTTCCCTTATGGATAGAAACACAAAATTTGTGATGTGGAAAAAACTATACATAAAGCAACTTTGACAGGCCATTGTTTTATTAAAATGGCAGTGATAGATCTCTTGTTTTTACTACAGTTTCTGATTGGTGTTATAATTAGTAAATTTTTAAAGTGGGGAGGGGAAGGAATCTTAAGTATTTGAATAAATTTCAAACTCATCAAAATTGATGTTATTTCACTCAGTTCCAAAACAAGTCCTTTTTAATTAAAGTAATTTTTGGTAGACATAATTTTTAGTTCATGTTATTTTATCATGTGTTGTTACTACTGGTACAAACAAGAAGTACAGCTAGTACAGTAGTGGCTTTCATTTTGAATAGAAACTACATATAACTTCAGATTTCTATGGTGAATGAGGTTTTTGTTTTGTTTTTTCAGTTTTTGTCACAGTTCTAGAGATCTGAAAATATAGAACCTTGAACACTACTGAACAACTGGACTATATCCCTAGATCTCTTTTCTCTTACTTTTGGATTTAAAAGAAAGCTCCTTGTAATTTTCTTTGCCCTTGAATTTTCTATTACAAATATTTTTAAATGCCAAAGAAAATTACATGAATGTAAATTAAAATATACACTAAACTTTAAACATTCAATAAAAATTTAAAAATTGTTACTAGTAAAGATCATTTTAATAAGGAAAAATACACCCTTTGTTTAGAAAAGAAAAAAACAAAATTAAAAGATACCATATTTAAATAAATATACTTAACATCTCTCATTTATCCTTGGATATATTATTAGTTTTATATTGTATCCATGGCAAACAGTGCTTTCAGATTTCACACTTAGCACCTGCTAATTACATGCTTTGTTGACAGCCTGGTACTTCTATTTATTCTTAATTTGCATGCAGCCTGAAGCTCATTCCTTCAACTTGGAAACCACCCTCAACTGCAGGGAAGGTTTGGGAGACAGCAGCTTTGCTGAAGGGACTGTCTGTTCCCAGCATAGAGTGAGTTACTGGAAGGAGCTGAGCGTGAGGGGTCTAATTTGGGAAACTGGACAGCTCCCTAGTTTTGCTAGGGATGGCTCTTGATGTTATGGATTAAGCATTTGGTTGAAGTTATTTCCCTAGCATATAGAAACCACATCTTTGAGATATTTTATTAAAAGATTAATGCTTTAAATATCTATAGATACAAACTCTGATGTTAATGTATATGACTAAGGTAATATAAAAATGAATTTAACTCTTAGACTTCAAGCCTATTTTCACATTATAGAAGGTACCTTTTCAATATCTTAAATTTTTTTTTGTTTGTTTAGTTTTGTTTTTTAAGGCAGGGTCTCACAATAATAGCCTTGGCTGGCATAGAGTTCATAGACCAGACTGCCCTCAAATTTATACAGGTTCTCCAGACTCTACCTATGCCTGCTGGGATTAAATGCACAAGCGCCACCATGCCCAGCTTCTTTTTATTATCTCTGAAGCTGATTTACATGTTATTTCTTGGGCAGAGGGGATTGGTTTTTAAAAACTACAGCTCTGCTGCGGTGTGATTTTTGGAGTTTTATATCTGCCCCCTATAGTAATTTGATTTGGAATTAACCTTATAATTCTATCCATAACACAACCTATGTGGGAAAATATATAGGTATCTATTTTAATAATGCCAAATTTCTGTTGAGAACATAATAGTTAAAGGCAGCACTGTACTGACACTTATTAGCACTGTCACCTGTGTAATTAGTGAAGGAAGGAGACATACAGTAATGACTTTGAGATAGAATTTTACAATTACCAAATGTTTGTTTCTAGTTTACTATTTAAGCTTCAGATGTTTATATGTCAGTTTTAAGCCTCTCGCCTTGACAGAATATATAGCTTACTGTAAAGTTTCATAGTTTAGAAAGTTTATCAGCAGGATTAAAATTTTTTAATATAATTAACTAGATAGTAGTTCTCTTAATGGGATCAATTTTAGTCTTAATGTATTACCATATACAAGTTGGAGAGTACTTCATATATAATCACTTCTATTATCACAAACTCTTATATCATGTTCTGATGGACATTTTTTTTTCATTCCACTTTATGAAGAAAAATGTTCACATTCTGAAGGGGATGTTAATAAATGTTTGAGGACTAATAAGTATAGATGGGTCTTTTTTCATTCTATTTTGTGTATTTTCTGTTTGTTTATTTGAGACAAGGTCTCTCTATGTAGCCCTGGCTGTCCTGGAACTCATAGAGCTCCACCAGCCTGAGTGCTGAGATCATAGGCATTGTTGTCATGCCCAGCTAAATGGATCATTTGTCCCTGTTTTCTGCCTGAGCAAATTTTGTAGAATTCTTTCCAGATACAGAATGCTAGAGTTTTTGTTTTTGTTTTCCAAGAATGAGTTCCATGGTAGACATATAACGTGTATGTCTGAGTAGAAATTTGATTTAATAGTTAAGGAAAACTAAATCTTTATTCAGTATTCATCTAACCTCTTGGATCCCCAAGTCACTTTACATTCTGGTTAAGACTACCTATATTTTTAAAATTTAGTTTATAAGGATCTTCCATTCATAACTATTTTGGATGAAATAATGTCTAAATCATACTGTTTCTTAGAAAGATGTTTCAGAAATAAGTATTTTAATTACCTTTATTGTAGAAAAAAGCAAAGCAAAAAGAATGTGGCATTCTTATAGCATGAGCGTGCACACTTTGGGTGCAGAAAGGGTAATATTGCCAAGCAAATACTATTATTCCTTGCATTTTTAAATTTTATTCCCCTTTTTATGGCTTAAACCCAAAAATAAATGAACATGTATCCTTTAAATTATTTTGAAATGTTATTTTATTATCTTATTCATATGGGTGTTTGGCCTGCATATATGTACATGCACTGTGTACATGAATGGTGTCCTCTAAATTCAGAGGGTATCAGATCCCCTGGGACTGGCATTAGATGATTGTTGGATGTCAAGTGGTTGCTGGGAATCGAACTTGAATTCTCTGCAAGAATAGCTAATGCTCTGACCCATCAACTTTGCATTACCTAAAAAAGGCATCTTTGATTACAAAATGCATGGGTAAATATTCAGTTCTTTAAATTGCCAGTACAAGTTATACCAAGAATTTTTTTTCTTACATAATCTATATATTGTATCCAAATTGTGAAATAATTAGGATTCATTGCCTGAAAGATGTTAGTTCTGTTCCTTAATGCCTTTTTGATTAGTGTACAGGTTTGAAAAGATACCTAGTAGTAGCTTTTCTTTCGTCACCTAAGAATGCAGGCTTGTCCCTTCTAAGCATATTCATCATCATGATAAACTTGATATAAATAGGATTTTTACAATGTTATAGGTGTTTAGATAGTTAGGCAGTCAACATTAGAATAGGGTCAGGGTACGGTGGTATACACTTATAGCCCTTCAGCTACTCTAGAAACTGATGCAAGATGATCACATGGTAAGGAGTTCAATGCCAGCCTTCTTCAAAACAAACAAACTCCAAGTTCTTAGCATAGAAAACTGATCATTTTAGGCTCCCCCTAAAAAACAGAACTTGAGAATTAGACTAATAAAACAAATTCAGGGTCCTTAAATTTCATCATAGTTATACCAGATTTTGTTGTTTATTCTTTGCACTGAAGGGGCAGAAATCTGTTACTGACCCCCTCTAGTTTTTATCTTAGAGAACCAAGTGGTGATGAATGTTGTTAAGTGAAAGAAAGATCCTCTTGTTTGTTTTTCTGCAACAGTGCTATTATCCTAATTTTCCTATAATTGTAATTCACTGATAAAACAAACAATGGAAAATTTTAGAACAATCAAAATAGTAAATTCAACATGAGTAATTAATACATACTGGAGTATATTTGCATGGGTGCTGAGGTGTCTGTCTTTACAGTAGGTCTATATGTCCTGTGCTCTGATGTCATAGTACTGTGTGTAAGCTGTGCTGTGTTAGAAATTGGGGGATTGTATGGGGCTCTCTAATGTGGGTATAGTTTGTGTTCAATTATAAATGATGTAGTTTGGGGTTACTGTGATATATTAAGTGATCATTGCCTTTTCTGCTGTACAATATGACCCTTCTCATCTCTCTCATTCATTTTGCATGCCTCTGCTCACTTCTGTACAGCCACAGTTGAGGCTATTGAGGCTGAAAAAGGTACGATCAGAGTCCTTGCACTGGACAGGGATCTGTGGTCTGTGGGTGGGAATCAAAGACTATCCTGTGGGTGTATCTCTTATGCCTAGCTCACACAGATGAATCATACTGGCTAACTCATCAAGTTTAACAGTCACATTCCTCTTTTATTTAAATCACAATAGCTGATACCTGTATATATAATATATCTTTTCTCTTTTCTAGTATAATCTAGAGTTCATTGTTGCTGATTTCCTTAGCATATGTTGTATATGTAGCAGTTATGTTGCCTGTTTTAGTGGACATTATTAAACTAACCCTGCAAGTAGAGATCTAGCCATATTTTGTATGTTTATGCTACGCAGATTTTTTCCCCCTAAGTGAAACCCTCCACTAAACACGTGAGTTTATTTTTTTTTTTGCCCATTCTAGTACAGGAAGTATTACCATAATGAGTTTTGTTTTGTTTTGTTTCTTTCAGTTTGGGCTGTACTTTTACAGTTAAGATTATATTCATATGTATCAAGACTTAACTTGATATTACACACTTCTGTTTGGTGGCTGTAGCCATTTGTTTGCTTCATGCTTATATACAGTGCTAGAGATTAAATATATTAAACAGGTGGACTATAAGTAATTGTATAGATATTTTTAACTAACATTTTGTTAATGGAATCTACATCCTTCCAGACAAAGTAATATTGAACTCATAAATATTCATGTATGCTTGGCTTGGTATTGAATGCTTATCTTAGCATTAGGGATGTTGAGTTAAGAGGATCATGAATTTGAGGCCAGGCTAAGCTACATAATAATTCCAGGTAGTGAGGCCCTGTCTCAAAACAGTTAAACCAAAAACCTTGATATTCAGGAAGGATTGCCTTTGGTTTTGATATAGCTTGTATTAATTGGCCAGAAGATGAAAGGAAACATGTTTTTAAATGTAAAATTATGAATTCCTTTTGTTATCATCCAAACACAGTTGTAACTTGGGAGGTTTTCCCACCCTTTTATTTTACACTGCTGCTGCTGGGGTGATCGTTCTTCATGGTAGTCCTTACCTGCTAAGTTTTACTTCAGTTCTTTTTCCTCCCAAGTTTCTAGTACATATTTGTGTGTTGAGGATTGTCCATCTTTAGCTTCCTCACTTGCCTCCTGTTTACTACTTCATGGTCACCATGTGATCTTAGGTCTGAGGTAAATAGGAGATAACTGGTTTAGTAGAAGCAGACAGATACCTTGAGACCATTGCCTGTAGGCTGAGGCTGGTTTTTTTTTTTTTTTTTTTTTTTTTTTTTTTTTTTGTGAGCAGGGAAAGGTAATTTTAGTATTTTTGTTTTGATTTATTTTAAAGTGAAGCAAACAAAACCATGCTAACTCATCATCTATGAAGCTTTCTTTTTATTTAGGATTAAAAATGTTTCATATTTTAATAGGGAGACTCAAATGGGGATAGAATTCAACTAAAATAAAATTTAAATGTTAATATTTACAGTAATTTTTTTTCTTCTTAAAATTCGTTGTTTTTGAAAACTCAGAACTATTTTCACAATTACTGACTTATCGAATTTGCGTTTTGTTAAGCAATACGAGGATTCTCTCCACCACATAGAATCTGCAGTTTTGAAGAGGCAAAGGGTTTGGATAGGATCAATGAGAGAATGCCGCCCCGGAAAGATGCTGTGCAGCAAGACGGTTTCAATTCCCTGAACACCGCACACACCACTGAGAACCACGGAACTGGCAACCACAGTGCCCAGTGACCAGCGGCTGCCCAGGGACTCTCACGTCTTGGGCCCCAAATGGACAGATTACTTAAGGAGCTGGAGGGGTCGACCAAGCTGAGGATAAATGTCGTAATCTCTCTGAAGAAACCATTGTGCTTTTTGAGACTTGTGCCCCTTCCGGAATGGATGCTTGAGGGCCCTGGGACTTGTACTGTCTATAAGATTGGTAATCGCTGCCACAGAGGAGAGCAGTGAGCAAGGGGCTTGGGGCAATTTCCAATGGAGGACATCTACACCTCCATTTATGCTTGTGGTTCACACATTTACGTTTACAAATGAGATTTCCTTTCCTTTGTTTTTCCCCTCAGTAGAATTAGATTTTTTTCAACCATGACTTTAAATACAATCTTTAGAGTTAATGTGGAAAACACCCCCACCCCCACCCCATGAAATGTCTTTAAAAGGATGGATTAGCATGGTCTTAAAATATATTTCTGAGGTTACTAGATGTATTTTGAATTGTAGACAAAATCTGAGAAATCCAGTTGGTGTTTATATAAAATGCTGACCTCAGGTCATAGTTCTTAAATGTGGCTAATTCTGTAACATAGTCTTGGTATTTTTCAATTATGAATGCATAAACTATTTCTAAGAAGACTCTTACTTGAACAAAATCCAAAAAGTAATTTAGATTCTTTTTTGCCCATATCTTTTGAGATTTACACCCCAGAGATTTAAGGAAAAAAAAAAACTACATTTTAAAATTATGAAGTATTACAGAATTACTCATTTAAGGTACTTTAAAAGAAGTTTGTACATTGTCAAAGTAAATTTTAATTCAAATCATGTCTGTAAAACTTGACGTATTTTGTGTATGCATGTTTTCATTTTGCAAATATTTAATATATAGACCTATGATGTACAGGTACAACATGTATAGGTTACGTAGATATGAGAAATTTTAGTTTATTGTGAGTACTCCAGTTGCTTAAAAAACCACCAGGGTGATTTGCTGCTGGCTTTGTATCATTTTTATGTTTAAATGCAAAGGAAATTAAAAATGTCTGGAAATGTTTCTGACTAAGTAATGCAGCCTAGAAGCAATGGTTCTCTTCAGCCCTTCAGATGTTAGTGGAAGCATAAGAGTCAAGACTGCATGTCGAAATTTTACTTTTGATAGTTACAGAACTGCTTGGTTAAACTAAATGGAACCATGTGCTAATTTTACAGTTACTGACCTGTACTGATTGCCACTGTAGTTTGGTATTTCCCTTTACTTTGGTGGCCTGCTTCCCTCATGCCCTGGAGTACAGCTCATAGCACCAGGCAGCGGAACCATCTGTTGTTTTGTTTGCCAGAAAGTGCACCCTGTATGGTCTTCTGTCTAAGTTGGAAATATTATGCATGTGCAGGACTATTCAAGTATTTTATAAACAGTAGCACACAATAAATTCCATGCATGGGCCGCTGCTCCTATCTCTGTGTTGGGTTTTATTTGGAAGATCTAGTCTGATTCAATCTTTTTATGCAAATTGTAAAATCTCTGTTAACAAAGCTAGGATATTTTTAGAAATTATCCTGTAGATAATTAATGATGATTTCATGAGTTAAATTCTTGTCTTCATAAATTTTGTTTTCCCCTTCAACTTTTGTTATATTTTTTTTATTTAATGTGAGTAGTTGAGTATTGAGGAACTTTGGATGCCTACTATAATTTTCCAAAATATAATATAATATTTGAAGTGGTAGGGTACTTGTCAGTCATGTGCAAAACTCCAGGTTCAACCTCTAGTACCATACATAAAATAAAAGTCACTGTTTTCACCTACTCTGGGTTGGAAGAGATGTTCTAGTCTTGAACTTTGTTAGAGTGATACTGATAAATTGGGTATTTTAACAATAAGCAAAAATACTAATATTAGGTTGCTCTGCCTCCTCTGCCATTGTTGAATTGAGTATAACGTTATGTAAATTGAGAAATTGCTCACAGTTTATAATATGGCAAGTAACTTTAAACAGTGGCTATAAGACACATAAGGCATCATTTTATATCAAAATGTATATTCTAGGCAGATTCCAGTTAAAAACACTCTAAATTATTTACTATAGTGTCTAATATAATATTAAATTGTAAATCAATCCACTAGCTGCCTCTAAAATTACTGTGTAATATATACTTTGAAGATTTTTCCTAATTTTGTTTTATGAAAATTACACATTGTTAGCCGGGTGGTGGTGGCACACACCTTTAATCCCAGCACTTGGGAGGCAGAGGCAGGTGGGTTTCTGAGTTTGAGGCCAGCCTGGTCTACAGAGTGAGTTCCAGAACAGCCAGGGTTACACAGAGAAACCCTGTCTGGAAAAAAAAAAAAAAAAAAGACAAGACAAGAAAATTACACATTGTTAAAATAGAGACTTAACTAGTATATTAAGTGCTAATAACTTCGTAGCTCTATAATTTATTGCTAGGGTTATATAGTGTTTGTGGGAGTCATAGGTAAACATAAAGCATCATTATCAACTTGTGGAATTACAGGTTGGTGATTAAAAATTAAGGAGAAAGTAATAGAACTCAAACAAATATACCTGAAAATGGTAAAGTTGGGGGCTGAAGAGATGACTCAGTGGTTAAGATCGCTGGCTGCTTTTCCATTGGCCCTGAGTTCAATTCCCAGCAACCATATGATGGCTCACAACCAACAGTAATGAGATCTGATTCTCTCTTCTGGTGTACATGAAGACAGAGCACTTGTATATAAGAAGCAAATAAATCTTTAAAAAAAGAAATAGGTAAATCTTTAAAAAAAAATAAAAAAAAAGAGAGAGAGAGAGAGAAGGCTGGCTGTCACCCAGCCTCACAGACTTCTTTCAAATTAATAAAGTATGAAATTCTTTCTAGCCCCCATCCTACCCTGTCCTTTTTTTTTTTTTTTTTTTTTTTTTCCTGGAAATAATCTATGTAGCTCAGATTATCCTTCAGTTCATCTATCTTCCTGCCTCACCCTCTCTAGGGCTAGGATTTTTATAGGAATGAACTATCATGCCTAGCTTTTCATCTTCATTGGTAGTTTTACCAAAAGTGGTGAAATGTTTAGATAATTTTCATTGCAACTCATGATACAAATTGTGGAAAAGTCAGATCTCTAAATTATTTCTTTAAATGTCTACTAATATAAGTGGTGACACTAAAATAGAAATATCTGCTATGAGTTTTTTTTTCCTGTTACTATGCTTTATCTCCAAAAGATGATACTTCTGAGTTATCAGAGTCAGTCTGTGCTTTCTTTTGTCTTTTTTAAAGATTTATTTATTTACTTACTTACTTACTTGCTTAATGTATATGAGTACACTGTAGCTATCCAGGCACATCAGATCCCATTACAGATGGTTGTGAGCCACCATGTGGTCGCTGGGAATTGAACGCAGGACCTCTGGAAGCAGTCAGTGCTCTTAACCACTGAGCCGTCTCTCCAAACCCCCAGCCTATGCTTTCTTATACTTTCTGGAGTTCAGGCATCAGCAACAGAACTTTTTTTTTCACTATATGTAAATACACTGTAGCTGTCTTCAGACACACCAGAAGAGAGCATCAAATCTCATTATGGATAGTTGTGAGCCACCATGTGGTTGCTGGGATTTGAACTCAGGACCTTCAGAAGAGCATTCAGTGCTCTTACCCACTGAGCCATCTCTCCAGCCCCCAGTAACAGAACTCTTAACCTCATTGAAGATCATCATTTAATTTTGAAGTTCCCTTAGTTTGAAGTTGACCTGAAATCTTTATCACAATGATAACCTCTATTTTAATATGTGGTTTTTGAATATTATAACTGATTTCCTTTGTTTACAGCTATTCTATATAGTATTGTGCAATGTTTCATTGACTCCTTACTTGTGTGTAGTTCCTGTTTTCTAAAGTTTGGGAATCCTTTGGAATCCTTTCTTGGCATCAAAACTTTGTAAAATTGTATACTACATTCTAGCACCCCATTGTCAGAAGTTCTGTTTTCCATAGGTAAGTGACAGCTGAGGTCAAATATAAGTTAAAAAAAGGAGGGGGGCTGCACAGGATCACTATCTAAATATCAGCTGTTAGATTCTTCAGCTCAGTAGTTATAAGTAGAAAGGAGCTAGGAAGTATGGTTGCACTTCCTGTATCAGCAGCATCCTTTACCAGGAGTGAAAAGATAATTGTTTTCTATCCCTATAAATAGTATATATTTTTACTCAGTAACTCAAAATTGGTCTTACTTATTTTGATATTTCAAAAACATTTCTGCTCCTATTGAAAGTGTTGTGTAGAATGTCCTTTGAGAATACCTTACACACGGGTGAAGTGATTTTTTACAAAGTAGTTCTTGTTTTTTCAGTAGTTAAGTTCCTTGTACCATTAAATGGTACTTTTCTTCTGCCTGGGATAATTATATTTGAACTTGATCCTATTTTGGACATTGTTGGGTTCTATTTGACAAGCTACAAAAGGACATCAGGTGTGGAGAACTCATCCTGGGTCTAGACTGACACCCACATTTTCGAGTGGTTCCTTTTCTTTGGTTTGGTGCCTATCTTTCCAGCCAAATACTGATTCCCTAATTAATCCCAAGGGATTCCCCCCTCCTAATGAAGCTGTAAAGTGAGAGCAGAAATGCCACCTTGAGAGACATCCAGGAAATAGTAGGTTTCATCTTTCCTCAGCTTGCCTGTCTTTGGTGAGTTGGAGAGTGTTGACAGAGTCTTGAGCCCTCTTGGCAGAGAATAAGGGTCAGAAAGAGAATTCAAGCAGATGTCCAGGTCCTGACTTGTCTCGTTAGGGAGAATTCATCCTTGTCTGTCTGGTTGGCAGGGCACATGTTAGTCACTGAGACCCAGCATTTCAGCAGTTTGCAGAAGTGACACGAACAGACAGCTGCAAGTGAGACACAGCCTAGTCCTGAAGAGATGAAGCATTCACTTCACTTGGAAGAAAGGGAAGGAAGGAAGCCTAGGGCTTAACAGGGTAAGTTACTTTCCCATTAATCTGTCTACTTTAGTTCATTTTATAATTCTGTAAAGTAATTATCACTCGAGGGAGTCTTAATCAGTGACTAAGCAGCTAATGTGGTTAGAAAAGCAATGTCCTAAATGTACTCAACCCCTTTACGTTCTCCCCACATTTGGGGATTTTGTTCTTTGGTTTCTGAGACATTATCCAGATTGAGCTCCCTATAATCATCTGCCTCAGCTTCCTGAGTCCCGGAACAAGTGTTCATCACCATGTGAGCCTTCTACCCTATTCAAGGAGCCCAGTAATCATTTCTACTTCCCTGTGTCTTCCCACCTCCATCCAAAAGATGTTTTATATTTGCTGATGGATTTGAGAACCTTTAGTGTGATCTCCTGGTCTGAAGACAGTGCAAATATGACTGTATCTTATGTGAAATATGGAACTTAGTTAATGAGGAAGGAGAAAGAGGGGAGCGTGGTGTTTAGCATAGGTTAATATTTTAGGGTAGACTTTGGAGATGAAGGTAAGAATTTTTCTAGGAGCTAGCTTACACTTTTGTAGTTAGTGTTTTCTTTAAGTCATCATGGATGACTTAAACTCTGGGGAGTTCTGAGTGCTTACCAAAGCTCTTTCTGGTTTCACCCTTCCATGTCCTCTGGGTCTCCCTTTCTCCCCATTGCTGTTCTCAGTGTGTACCCCTTGAACTTGGAGGAGCTTAGGACTCTGGGAAAGCTAAAACACAGGGTCTGGGTCTGTGATAGGCAAATTCAGAAATGATTATACACTTGCACACAAACCCAAGTGTAAAGACCTGTCTTCTCGTTCCTACATTCTCACCTTCCTGTCAGAAAGTCAGTACATTATAATTTAGGTCATCAGTGTGCTCTGAAAACGGAGGAGTTTGTGATAGTAGAGATTCGCCATAACCGCCTTTTCCTTCAAGTTCTGTGCTACTTTTGATTTCTGTCTAGTCATATCCTACACTTCTACATACACAGAAGTTTATGATCCACTTTCAGCTACACAGTTCAAGGCCAGCCTGGACTACATGACACCTTGTCTCTAAACAGAGTGATGGTAGGTGGACTGGGGTTTTGCTTAGTGGCAGACTTTTTACTTGGTATAGGCTTAGACTTGATCCCTAGCATTGTCGAAGGAAGGATAAATTAGAGGAATAATCAAGTCAATTCGTGGAAATAGGGTTCAGAAGTATGACGACAAAGAGACTCTCTTCTTTGGAACAGGGACATGACTCTTAAAGGCAATGTGTTTTCACCAGGTCCAATGTCCTCACTGGTATGAGTATAGAGAATACAGAAGAGCTTTCGATATCTCAGCTTTATGGACATTCACTCAGAGGTTGAGGAGATAGAAGAGTGGACAGAAACATAAGAATGAAAAGAAAGGAAGTGCAAGAGAAAAATAGAAGGTGATTCCTCCATTAACTTCAGGCCATGGATTAATTTATAAGCGCAGCATTTAAGAGATGGTTATGACAGCGCTTGCAGCCCATTATGGCCTGGCAAAATTATGATCTAGAAAAAGAAATAAAGATGGGTATGAGCTTGATGATTTTGGAAAGAGTTTGTTGATTTTGATACCTGTTTACATTTTGTAGCTGCATGATGATTCTGGAAAGTTCCCTTTAACAAATCTGATTGAAATGGATCAAATGTCAGGCCATTTTTATAGCAAAACATGATCCCTAATGTGAACTCTGTTACCTTGTTTGCAGTAGAACCAACTGCTGCCAGTGTTCTTATCCTCTATCCTTTCCTTGTCCCTGGAGACAGCAAACCTGGATATCAATGACTTTAGCCTTTCTGTGTCTATAGATATTTTTATTTCTTAAAGTTTTTAGGTTGAGGAAAATTTTACATATTAAATGAAAACTTTTAAAGTTAGCAATAAAATGGCATTTAGTGCTCTCTGTATGTAGTTTAGTTGATATAGTATGTATAGTGTTGCTATATATACTCTCCTGGTGTGTATGGAGCCCTGGGTTTGATTCTCATCCTTCATAAACCCAGCATGGTGGTACATATTTGTAATCGGAACGAATACTCATGAGATAGAGGCAGAAGAATCAAATATGAAGCTCATTCTCACCTCATAGGAAGTTAGCTGTCAGCTTGGGATACTTGAAACACTGTCTCAAAAGTTCTTTTTACTTAATTAAAAAATTTTAAGTATATTCACAATGTTAAACAACCTCTGTATCTAGATCTGAAACATTTTCATTCTTAAAAGAAAACTCAACTCAGGCAGTTATTCCTCATTTACTTCTATCCAGTCTCTGTCTTTCTCCAAGTTTACCCCCTCCCCCTTTTTTCCTCTCCTTATGAATCCCAGTGTATTCATCATACATTTTTATTGGACCTTTAGTTTCTAATTGACTATTCAGGACAGTGTTGTTCTGAACATTCGTATCAGAACATTTATTAGATAACCATTTTCAGTTATTTGGAGGTGCATACACAAGAATGAAATTGCTATGACATATAGTAATTCTGTTATTTTATTTCCTTCCTTTCTTTTCTTTTAGTGAAACACTGTATTCCTGGCTAGCCTTGAAATTACCGTATAGTCTAGGCAGGTCTGGAATTTGTGACAATCTTCCTGCCTCTCAATTATTAAGATTATAAGTGAGGTCCATAAATGGCCTTTTTTTTTCTTTTTCATAGCCATTTTTATGGGGGGATGAAATTATATTTCATTATTGTTCTGACTGGAAACCAGTGGGCATGTTTTCTTCTGCATATATTCTCTACAAAAGGCCTACTTAAATATCTTCTTTTTCTTTTTTTTTTTAAGTTTTATTGCATTATGAGAAACATTACATGATTTCAATTTATCTGAATTTGTTAACATTTAAAAACATATTTTAAGTAAATAGAATTAAATCATATTCTTGTTTCCCTTCAATACCTACAATATCTTTTTTTTTTTTTTGTCATTCTTTAAAATCGTCTCCCTTTTCAATGTTTTCTTAATGTTTGAGAATTCCAGGCATGCATATAATATGTTTTGACCAAATACACCTCTTATTCTTCCCTTCAACTTCTTCTAGACAGTCCACATGTATACACAAACAACATAGCCCACTCCCAAGTTCACTTCTTCCTGAAATAATTCTTTGAGTCCAGTTAGTGGTGCCTGTATGTGTATAGGTGTAGGCCATCCACTGGAACATGAGCAACTTTCCAGTGGCCACAGTCCCATTAATGCCAGTACTCTTCAGATAGGGGTCAGACCTCACCGCTTTCATCTCATGAAGTTGCCCAAAGTATATTTACTATGGAGACTGTCTTCTGCTCTTTCATTAGAGCTTTCTAGAAGATTTCATAGTAACTTATAGTTTGTGTCTGATACCCCCATAGATGAAATGCATACATTTCTTCCTGTTTTCAATGGTAAAGTTACTTTTTTGTATCCTAAACTGATCTCAAGCTTGAGATATTCCTGCCTCAACCTTTAATGAGGTCATAGACATTTGCCTACATTCCCCAAAATAGATACTTTTCCATATTTGTCTCCATATAGTATTTTACAAATGATTTTACCTGTTTATCAATAAATATACATTGGGTGAGTGATGTTTTAATTTTTTCAAGTATGATCCTTTGTGTCTAGGCACAGGTAAAAGACAAGGCAAAAAAGTACTTGGGTATCACATCCAGCTAGATTAATGGATGGATATGACCTTAATTTTACTTCAAGATTGGTATGTTTTAGAAATTTTCTTTATACTTTGTCTGACTTTTCTTTTTCAGATAAAGTGACTGTTTAGATTTTTATTTTATTTTTCTCCTTCATCTGCTAAACTCATTTTTAAATTATCATTTACTATTTCAGTTTTAGTGTGTGTGCATCTAAAGAGTGCTTGAATATATATTTTTTCATTAATTAATTATTTTTATTTCATGTGCATTGGTGTTTTGCCTGTGTGTATGTTTGTATGAGGGTGTTGGATATTCTGGAGTTACAAAAATTTTGTTCTTAATTACATTTATTTGTGCCCATATGCATACACATGTAGGCATGCTCACATGTTCCCAGATGAGAGAACAACCTTCAGAAGCTGGTTTCCCTTCTATCACATGGGTCCCCAGGGTCACATTGTAGTTGTCAATCTTGACAGCAAGCATCTCTACTTACTGAGCCACCTTGCTGGATCTACTATTTTTTTTTTCTTTAAAAACAAAACAATGCCTCTACTCCAAATAAATCATGGTTAAAAGAGAGAGAGAGAGAGAAGAAAAAAAAGAGGAAAAAATAAAAAATAAAAAAAAAAAGTAAAAGAAAGAAAAAAGCAGGTAAAGAGATGGTTCTGCAGAGGACCCCAGTTGTAGTTTTCAGCATGCGCATGGCAGCTCACAACTATCTGTAACTTCAATTCAAAGGGATATGACACCCTATTCTGATCTCCATGGCACCAGGCATGAATATGACACATGTATATGAATATGTACAAGAAGAACACTTATAAACATAAGAATAAATCTTCTAAAGAAACCTGAGGTCATGAGGTGGCTCTGTGAGTAAAATTGCTTGTCTGGCAAGCCCCAATGACCTGAATTTTCCTGGAACCCAATTCTATAGTACACATCTGTAGTTTCATTGCTCTTATGCCAAGTGGGGAGGTAGAAAGAGGAAAGAGAAAGTTGTGGACCACCTAGTTGGATTGCACTATGAGATATAAATAACAAGAAAGATCCTACCTCAAACAAGGTAGACAGGAACCAACAACTCCAGAAGTTGTTCTGTGAATTCCACATACACAGTGAATATTCATGTATCTGCATCTATATCCATACATGTAAAATAAAGATCAGTATGATATTAGTCCCATTTATCTTAAGCCCTGGTATTGTTTGGATGACAAGCATCAGCCAGATATCATCATATGTAATAGATCCCAGTTGGTTAATATTTTCCATTTCTAAACCATCATTAATGAAAATCCTATCTAGAGTCACATCATCTTTTATGTTAGGACTGAAACCCTGCCATTTTGATTCATATGTTCCCAGTGAAAAACTGGTAGTTATTTAACTTAGCCTAGATGTGCTTCATTTATTCTGCATCCCTGACAAAAAGATTTTGCAATTTTTGGTCTCTGTACCTCTCAATTGCCTTTGAGTAGTTTCATATAATCTTTGATATACTTGAAGGCTTTTTTGATGAAGTTGGTTCATGACTGACTATCAACACCAGTGATTATACCTTTTAGGGGGCCTTTAGCAGAGGCATTTCCACCAGTGTTGTCTTTTGTCCTGCTGACCACCTCCAGGCATATATGTCACAGGACAGCTCATTATATCCAGTAAGGTCCTAGTGGATGGTTGTGAAGGTGACTAGAACCATGGCACTAGTTTAGAAGGGCAGAGAGGGGAGACATTGGAACAGGCTGGCATATATTCTGTTTTATATTCACAACTAGGTTAGATTAGCCAATTTTCCACCTGTTGGTAGTTTTGGGTAGCCAAAACATATGTTGCTTTTTCTTCCTTTTTAAGTTAAATTAACAACCTGTGTGCTGAGACAGATATGGTAGCACACAGCTAGGCTACATAAGACTCTGTCTCAACAAACTCCCAAAACTTTTCTGTCCTGCAACTGGGGATGTAGTTCACTTGATCAAGTGCTTGCCTAGCATTCATGGATATGGTCCTAACACTTGAGAAATGGAGCCAGAGGATCAGGAATTCAAAGTCATCCCCAGCAACACAGTGATTAGGGACTATCCTGGTCTCCTCCTGCCTCCCAAGAAACTCAAAGACAAGTCTCGAGGCTATTTTGATCAACCCAATTCTTAACCACTGCCTTTTTAAGGGTTTCTTCATTTCTTTTTTGTACATTATTTACCAGTATGTAGAACTTCACATATCACACAATGCATAGATTATAAGTAATCATCCTCTTGTGTTTGCTTGAGACAGAGTCTTGCTATACAGACTAGACTGGTCTGGAACTCTATATGTATTCCATAGCCTCCTGAGTACTGGTATAGAAATGAGCCACCATGTGCCCAGTGGTCTCTGATTTCTATAAGTGCTTATACCAGTAAGTAATCTATAACTAATGAATAAATCTTCTGATAGTTGGGCCTCAGAGACCTCAATGGGAAGTAAAATACCAGGCATCCGAAGATTTGCATTCATTTTGTCAAATTCCATTACTGTTTAGCACTGGTCTCCAAGTTCATTGATTATGGCTCCTCGTTCACGGCGGCGAAAGCACAAGAAACCCCCACCAGTGATTCCCATGCTTGAAATCCCACCCACAGAAGTGTCTCCAGCCCTCTCAAAACCTGGCCCTAGCATTGATGCACTTGGCTTCATTTCCTTGGACAATAATGTACCAGGTCTGTCCCAGTTGATCCTCCAAAAGCTGAACATGAAAAGCTATGAAGAATACAAGTGAGTGACCAGTTCTGTGGAAAAGGCATAGTGTCGTTGGGTACTAGTCATCAGAAGGTTGGACGAGTATAATTTAGGAATTTCTCATTCTGACTTTTGTCAGTCATGTTACTATAGAAGAAACAATTTGCTTAAGAAAATGGGAGTAGGATACATTTAAGATTACAATAAGAATCCATTCAAGGCAGAGGAAGCACAGAAGAGATTTGGGAGATGCTCGTCCCTGTTGCACCTTCTTCCATTACTGTCTCTGCAGGTTGGTGATAGATGGGGGAACCCCAGTGTCAAGCTTTGGATTTCGGTGTCAACAAGAAATGTTCCAGAAGATGGAGGACACTTTCAGATTCTGTGCTAATTGTAAAGCGCTTCCTCATGGCCTTTCCAATTGCAAGGTTCTCCGGCACTGTAAGAGGTGACTGGGGGCCAGCGGGGACATTGAGGAATGACCCTATACTAAGTCCTCATTACAAGAGGAACAACCCTAAGGGGTTTTGTTTGTTTGTTTTTGGTTGTTTTTTGTTGTGTTTTGAGAATGAATAGTTCCTTGTTTTGTGTGGCCCAGTTTTAATCCTGTCTATTTTGGTATTGTGGGAGATGAAATAACAGTCTTCTACTTATTTCTTGAGTACACAGAGGGTAAGATGACATTTGTTCTGAGAAGGCTGAAGTTGAGATATACCTGGTAAGGAAAGCATCAGCAAATATCTAGGGTTTTTTTGGTTCTTTCCTCATTTCTTTCTTTATGAAAGATTTTTGTTTGTTTGTTTTTTGTTTTGTTTTGTTTTTCGAGACAGGGTTTCTCTGTGTAGCTCCGGCTGTCCTGGAACTCACTCTGTAGACCAGGCTGGCCTCGAACTCAGAAATCTGCCTGCCTCTGCCTCCCAAGTGCTGGGATTAAAGGCGTGCGTCACCACTGCCCAGCCTTTATGAAAGAGATTTAAAAAACAAACAAACAAACAAAAAAACCTAAGTTGTTTTAGATCAGTGGAAGTGGGAGCTGCACTCTGTCTAAGAATGATTGTATTCCTAATTCGTTTACTTTATCTGCCGCATGGCTTCTGCGTTTGGTTGTTACTGTCACTCTCCCTACCTTCCTCACCTCTCACTGGCCTTTCTTTGTAGGTGCAGACATCCAGCCCCTTCCCTGGACACAAAGACATCTTTGTGACACAGGAACGTGTTTCTTTGGTTCATTCTCTCAGGTGCAGAAATGTCTACTACTGTGATACAGAGTGCCAGAGGTCAGATTGGCCAGCACATAAGAAGGTTTGTCGAGAGCTCCGTCTTGTGGCTGTAGATCGTGTCATGGAATGGCTTCTGGTCACAGGTAGAGTAGAGGCATTAGGAAATTCTACTATAATAGCAGTTGATGATTTTAGCTGGAACTAAATAAAAACATGTTATTTTTAAGGGAAAATGAGAAACTGTGAGAAGAAATGAGGATACTTGTAGTTAAAGGTTGGCAGAATAAATATGGAGGAATTACTGAGGGGGGAATTTTGAACTCAAGAAAGGATTTGATGTTTCTTTATTTTTTAAAATTATGGGTTTCTGAGTATGGGTTTTTGCATATGAGAGCAGTGCCTCTGGAGGCTAGAAGAGGACATGGGATCTCTTAGAACTTGAATTACAGGAGATAGGAGTTGCCCAATTTGGCTGCTGGGAACCAAACTCGGGTCCTTTCCAAGTGCAGTGTACCCTTTTCTCTCCAGCCCTGTTTATTAACTCTTTCTGCCCCACAGGTGATTTTGTCCTACCCTCAGGACCTTGGCCATGGCTGCCTGAAGATATACAGAATTGGGATACCTGGTTTTCTATGAGGGGTTTACAGCTAGAATCTACATTGAATGCTCTTCTGGGTAGTCACGCTATGACCATGCTTTGGGAGAGTCTAGGAAGGCCACGGCCAGACTCAGATGTCTTGCATGGCTCCTTGAAGCGGTTGATGACAGATGTTCTGTCACGGCCCTTGACCCTGGGCTTGGGGCTTCGGACTCTGGCAATAGATGTTGGGAAGCCTGGGGGAAGCACATTGCATGTGGTTGGTGCTTCCCACGTGGAGACATTTCTCATTCGTTCTGGAGATTATGATGAGCTTGGCTACATGTTTCCTGAACACCTTGGCTTTCGTGTGATCATGGTGGGTGTGGATGTGGGTACTGACCTTTTACAGAGTTCCTCATCTTTACCTCTGGAGCCTGGAACAATTCAGCTTAGTGGCCACAGGGCCATGTATCATGACTTCTGGGAGGAGCAGATAGAGACTGGGAATCTGGCCCATCCAGATTTGGTGGCTGCATTCCATCCAGGTAAGAACTGTTCATTCAGAGGAATGCTGAGGAGCTGGTAGTTTTCCATTCTGCACTTATGTCCTAGTTAGGATTTCTATCACTGTGATGAAACATCAAAATCAAAAGAAAATTAGGGAGGAAAAGGTTTATTCAGTTCACACTGTAGTCCATCACTGAAGGAAGTCAGGGCAGGACCACAAAACAGGGCAGGAACCTGGAGGTGGGAGCTGATACAGAGACCATGGTTGGGTTGTGCTTACTGGATTGCTTCTCATGGTTTGCTCAGTCTGCTTTATTATAGAACCCAGCCCAGGAATGGCACCCCCTACAATGGACTGGATCCTCCCCCATCAATCACTTTCTTAGTTAGGGTTTTATTGCAACCATGACCAAAGCAGTTCTTATAAAGGCAAACATTTAAATTGGGCTGGCTTACAGTTTCAGAGGTTAAGCCCATTATCATGGTATGAAGCATGGCAGTGTCCAGGAAGACATGGTGCTGGAGAAGGAGCCAAGAGTTCTACATCTTGATTGGCAGGCAACAAAAGGAGACTGTGTCGTTTGTCATAACACATATCTGGTCATAGCTTGAGCATATAAGACCTCAAAGCCTGCCCCTGCAGTGACACACCTCCTCCAACAAGGCCACACTCTCTAATAATGCCACTCCCTATAGGGCAAGCACCCAAACACATGATTCTATTGGGGCCAAATCTATTCAAACCACCACAATCATTAGTTAAGATAATGACCAAATCTGGATCTTAGGGAGGCATTTTCTCCTTAAGAGGTTTCCTCCTTTCAGATGACTCTAGTTTGTATCGAGTTGACATAAAACTAGCCAGGACAAGTTACTTAAATCTTTTTCATTTGGTCTTTATTCATTTCTTTTAGTCTTCATTAAATACAGTATAATGATGAGCTTGGTTGATCACTTCCCCTACATATTACCTTGATTCGGAATTTTTTATTGAAGTTCCTAATGGTGAGAACTGGGGATGAACAACATGAGGGTTTGAGCAGATAAAATCAAAGAAGTGTCCTGCTCTTAGGCTGTACCTCAGCCTTTCTTCCCTCTCTTCCCATTTCCATTCTTGTTCTTCAGGTTTCCATGCCTCGCCAGGCTTGATGGAAGCTTGGCTACCTACCCTGCTGCTACTTCGTGACTATGAGATTCCAACATTGATTACTGTTTACAGGTTTTTACTTACTTCTGTGTGTGGTCCTTTTTGAACACAATTTTTCCTATATACAAATACACTCACTTTGATTCCCCTTGCCTGTTTGTCTTAGGAAGATAGTCTTCCTAACTGCATGTGGCTGTAAAAAAAAGAAAAAGAAAAGAAAAGAAAAAAAAAAATTCTGGGAACAGTTCTTTGCTAATCAGGGATTTGGTGAGACATTTGGGAGGAAAAAAAATAGCCCTTGCTTAGTGCAGCTTTAGATAATTTTCGGGATTGATCATGAATTTTGTTGCACTTGGGCAATTTCTGTTCTTTTACACTAAGTTGAGGGATTTTCCTTCTCTCTTCCCTAGTCAACAGGAATTAGAAGCCTCTTTGCAGATTCTGGTGAACTTGGATACACACATCATTGCTTGTGGAACCAATCCTTTCGCATCCCTCAAACCAGAACAGGTCTATTCTAATCCCAACAAGCAGCCAGTATACAGCAGTGCCTACTACATCGTGTTTCTTGGAAGTTCCTCCTGCCAATAAGATAAAAAGTAACTAGAAGAAAAAACTTGATTTTTTCAGTAATTGAACCAAATCCTAACTGAATGCCTGGAAAATGGAAGCTTAATCACCCTGTTAATGTCAGATTTTTGCCAGCTTTGATACCTATTGTTGTATGCTAAACCTTATTCACAGTTCAAGTAAAAATTCTAAACCAATGGAAGTTAACATGACCAGACTCATTTCTGATTATTTTCTCCTAGAACTAGGCATTGAACCCTTAGCCTTGTATGTGCTAGGCAAGTGCTTTACTATTAAGCTACATTCCCAGCTCTCTTTTTGTAATTTGTTAGTTTTTAATCATTTATTTGAGACAGGGTGTTATTAAGATGTTCAGGTGCCTCAGCTTTACACAGGAGTTACAGGTCTGAAACTTGTGTGAAAAAGGAAAAAAGACCAAAGAAAAGACATTTATTTCTCTAAGTTACAGATTCTTGGATTTCACAAACCAAGATGTTGGAAGGTTTGTTATCTGGGTAATACCCATTTCCTGGTTTATAGAAAGCAGCCCCTTTCTTTGCTCTCACCTGGTAAAAGGGCAACCAAACAGTCACACCTTTGAATCAGGACAGTAATCCCATACATTAGGGTAGTGTTCTCTTGGTTTAGTCATCTCCCAACAGCCTTACTTCCTAATACTATAATCTTGAAGACAAAGACTTAAAAACATTAATTTTGAAGGAGATGCATACATTTAGACCATTGCAAAAATAGAAAAAAAAATCCTTACTATTTATAAGTCACCTTGACAAGGATCAAAGGAATAAACTTTTCTTTATTCTTTCCTTCCTTTTGATTGTTTTTGAGAAAGGATTTCTCTGTGTAGGTATCCTGGAACTCATTCTGTAGAACAGACTGAATAGACCTTTCAAAAAACCTTGCAAGAACATTGGATAGCCACATGCAAAAGAATAAAGTTGGAGCCCCAATTCACATCATAAAGTAAATTCAAACTGTGTTGTGGGACATGCCTGTAATCCAGTACAAGTGCTGGTATGGTAGGAAGCTCAGGAATTGGGAGGCTGTCCTGGCTACACAGCAAGACTGAAGTCGACAAAATCAACAGTACTCAGGAGGTAGAGGCTGAAGGAAGAAGGATCTCTATTCAAGCGCCATCTGTGGCAGCACAGCAAGTGTGAGGTCAGCTTGGGCTATACGAAGACCCAGCCTCAAACACTGTTTAAAATGGATCCGAGAACTACAATGCTTTGATATATAACTCCTCATGAATTTGTACATTGTTTTCTTAGATATTACACCAAAAACACAAATGTTGGCTTTCACACCAACTTAGGCGGCTTTCTCTGCCATGTGCAGAGACTTCCCTTGTATGAAGCACCTAGAGACCTCCACCTGCTAGGCCCCGCCCTACAGATTACTCTAACAGTAGAGTGGCCAGGCCCCGACCTACAGAAAAAGAAGCTCATAATCAGGCCACCCTGGAAAGGTCTGCGCCTCCTGGCCAAGCAGAGGCAGCCACCTTCCCTAGTGTATCTTTCCCACTAAATCTCTTCTGTAAGGCTTGTTATGTGGTGTGACTTTGGTATTCCTTGGCTCCTAACTCCAGAATACCTTTCACTTCAGGGATGTAACAAAAAATTACCTTATTTTAAATTTTATGTTTCAAATATCAAGTAAGCGAAAGTGCCTTGGGCCAGTGAGATGGCCCAGTGGTAAATGGACCTTGCAGCCAAGCCTGGAAAATACAGTTGCATTCTCTGAAGCTACATGGTGGAAAGGGAGAACTGTCTCCTCCCCCAAGTTGTCCTCTGACCTCCACATGTGCCCACACACGTAAATACATCTTATACAAATACACTTTTTTTAAAAAGTGTAGTGTAGTGGAATTGGCGTGTACTGAGAGGTGTGAAGGCACTTGGCTCCATGCCTGACCAAAGTGTTTAT